>CALNHX010003298.1:0-153543 GCA_940337035.1 Agriotes lineatus | reverse complement strand
AAACAATTTAAAAAAATCTGGTGTGATACACTCACACAACTGCCTTTTACAGTGATCTTATAATTAGCCAAAAATTTGATTTTTTATTTTTAAGCATTTTTCAAAAAATTTCAAAAATTACAAGATCTACAAAAACAGTACAACACAGAGCGTTAGTTGAAGGACAAATTTTCTCTAGAATTTTAAGCTGAATTCAAAAATGTAATAATATACCGGGTGTTCTATTTAAAATAGGAGTTAATAAAAAAAGTAGAAAAGAAGCAAAAGAAACCCATTTTAGAAGTATTCAACTAGAAAATCACCTATCTCACATTAATACACATTAAAAATGTGAAGTTTTTAAAAAATCGTCAGAGCCGTTTTGAAAAATTTGATAAAAAACTAAAAAATGACAAGAGTAAAAACCAACTCCGGTTATGCGATTTTGTTCAAAAGCTTGCTGTCGCATCTACATAGTACACAAAACTTATATATGAAGTTTCAACGTCATACCTCTTTTCGTTTTTGAGATCTTCTGTTCACAGACACACAGCCACGCACACAGACACACAGACAGACCAATGAACAAAAACATGTTTTTTGGGTTCAGGGGACTCTAAAACGTGAAGATCTGTTGAAAACTCAATTTCGAATTTTTGGGATGAATCCAATACTTCCTTTATCGTAAAAGGAAGTAAAAACTAATATTCAAAATAGAAACATTACCAAGGCACTGAAGTTTACCTTTTTATCACGAATGTGGATTTAGTTGCCGTGGTCCGTAGGGCCAAGGCAAATAAACCACATTAGGCTTTACGATTTTTTTCAAACTACATTTTTATTACATTTTTAATGTGTATTGATGTGAGATAGGTGACTTTCAAGTTGAATACCGCTAAATAGGTTTCTCTTGTTTTTTTTTCTTTTTGTTATTAACTTCTATTTTAAATAAGAGACCCGGTATATTATTACATTTTTGAATTCAGCTTAAAATTTTAGAGAACATTTGTCTCTTCAACTAACGCTCTACTGTACGGTTTCTGGCCTACAATAAGAGGAAGAAGAAGAAGAAGAAGAAAAATTTTAACAAATGTTTAAAAATTAAAAATAAAATTTTTGGCTAATTATAGATTACTGTAAAAGGAAGTTTTGTGAGTGTATCACGGCAGATTTTTGCTTCCTTTTACAATAAAGGAAGTATTGGATTCATCCCAAAAATTCAAAATTGAGTTTTCCACAGATCTTGACGTTTTAGAGTCCCCTGAACCCAAAAAACATGTTTTTGTTCATTGGTCTGTCTGTGTGTCTGTGTGCGAACAGAAGATCTCAAAAACGAAAAGAGGTATGACGTTCAAACTTCATATATAAGTTTTGTGTACTATGTAGATGCGACAGCAAGCTTTTGAAGAAAAACGCATAACCGGGAGTTAGTTTTTTTTCGATTTTTTCAAAACGGCTCTGACGATTTTTTAAAAACTTGACATTTTTATTAAATTTTTAATGTGTATTAATGTGAGATAGGCAATTTTCCTGTTGAATACTTCTAAAATGGCTTTCTTTTGTTTCTTTTCTATTTTTTTTATTAACTTCTATTTTAAATAGAACACCCGGTATATTATTACATTTTGAATTCAGCTTAAAATTCTAGAAAAAATGTGTCTCTTGAACTAACGCTCTATTTTGTACCGTTTTTGTAGAATTTATAATTTTTGAAAAATTTTGACAAATGCTTAAAAACGAAAAATGACATTTTTGACTAATTATAAGATCACTGTAAAAGGAAGTTTTGTGCGTGTGTCACACTAGATTTTTATTTCTGTTATTGTGTTTGTTAAACAGGACAGACAGAAGTTGGTGCTTTTAATTTAATAAATACATACTCACTTTTTAATATGACTTTATATCTACTTATATGCATATTATTTTTGTCTATAGCAAATGTTAGTGTGCTTTAATCAATTCAAAACAAAAGGTCAAGTGTTACTTTAACAGCAAGGGTAGATATAGTAGCACTTTAACATCAAGGGTAGATAAAGCAATTTAATTTTCTAACTTTTATTTAAATTGAAAATTACAGCTTGATATTATCCTAGTAACCCAATCAGTAGCTAGACTGAGATTTTAAAATGTGATTGCCCCTCCTTATTTTCTTTTGAAATTGTTAAAGTTCTTGCTATAGAAAAAAAATTGTATTATACACGACGATAAAGTTATTACTATCCTCTCTTGAATCATTAACGTCTCGACTTCGTCTCGACGTTAACGATTCACTCGTGGATAAAATTTAACTTTATCGTCTTGTAGAATCCTTTATCTAATAGACGTGTCTGTCCGGGACGCTGTTTTGTCTGTCCGGGACGCTGTTTCAGCAGCCAAACCGTAAGAGATAGAGAAAAAAGTTATTAAAGTTATATGTTTGAAATGGTCATGTCAGGTCAGGAAACGAATTTCAGTCACGTGACACTTCCGGTTTTCGAGAAATCACGTGATTTCCGTCCGTCCGAAACGCTGGTGCGTCCGGGACGGTCTTTTTTGTTTTATTAAATGAGACATTTGTCTCACTGGTTGCTAGTAAATTACTAATATTAAAAATAAACTAAATTTTCCTCTATCTTATATTAGTAATATTTTGGTGGATGCACCAAAAAAAAATATGTAGAAAGACCAAAAGCGGGGTTTTTTGGCATGGCACCCCAAAAAAAAATTTGCGCCTTCGGCGAATTGCCTGTGGCGCTGGCTTGTCCTTTGATTTTATATTCGAAATTTGGCAACCCTATTTTATTGCGACACATAGGTACGTGGGTTTTAATAAATGCATGCACATATTGCAAAAACAGCCTGTAAACACATGTTACGTGCCCTAAGAGAGGTTTTTGTATTTTTTTACCTGAAGGAGATTGTTGAAGGCTTTACTTGTTTTTACCTAATGGTTGACCAAAATATTAAAAAATGGGATGAAAAGATTGCGAAGTAAAACTAGCTTCTGTTTTTGGCAGATTTTCAATGTAACAAAGGAACAGACCGCTGACCGGTTGAAATTAGGCAGAAAAATTAAGGCATTCTGCCGTGCATGGTTATTGTACTAGGTTTACCTGCGAAGACGGACATTCTGATTCAGTCGTAATATTGGCGGAATTCTATGCTTGGGTATATAATATCTACATGAGAAGTACGCTGAATATCCTAGTATTACTATAAGGTGGCACTGGCCAGTGTAATTTTTAGTATTGTTATTGTTTGCCTCTTGGTTCGACTATTGTTTTATATTTTAGTACTGTCTGTTAATTGCCTATTAATATTTTAAGAAGCTTGTTTCTTGGAAATAGTAACTTAAATAGCTATTTGTGAAATAAGATAGGAAAAATCTGATTTTCCCAATAAATTACACACAAGATTTTTCCTAATTTGGCAAGTATCTATTAATTCTTGAAGCTTTAATTGAGAATTTTGGTAAGAAAACTCAAAATTTTAAAATTCAAATAACTCTGGTTGTTATGGAAAACAATGTAAGCTTTAAAAGACAGGAAAAGTTATTTGCAAATCAAGGGAAGAGAGTGTAACATTTTATTCTTACATCGCCTAAGGGTGAAAGTAGGCTTTCAATAGCAAATGGGCGTTGCGTCATCTAGGGGCTAGTAGTTTCTTCCTTTTGTATTTACCTCGGAAACATGGAGCTATCGACTTTAGTTCAAGTAATATCCGCTGCTACAAAAATCGCTAAAAACTTTATGCCCAGCCTTAAAGTCACAGCCGTTAATGTATACAGAGAATGTTAAAATTCCAAAAGTTGGTTCTCCACTTCTGTACAGCAACTTTATAGTTAGACAGCCGCAATAGTAAATTACTGCAATAATTTCTACCATACTGAAAATGCTTAATCTTATCATATCGAACAGAAGATTCAAGAAAGTGGTTATAAGAAATGACTTTTACAACCTGATTTTTATTTCAGCAACTTTTTTTCGTCATAGGAAACACCAAAACATCACTGGCAGAAACATTTAATAATCGTGCGTGGGTGCCAGACCGCCCTTAACATGCACAAGTGCACATGCACGTGATATATTTTGCACCCTCTTATGTCCTATTTTACTAAATTTCTGTATCGTAAGAAAGACTAACATTTCATTTTCAGAAGGGCTTGTTACGTTTAAAGGGTGGTATCCTAATGGAAACCTGTCATGTTTCACTTAATGATTTCAAACAACGTATGCAAAAATCTTATGACTACTTGCTTGTTCCTCGTGTTTAATATGATACGATTAATAATTTTTAATTTTTGGCATGGTAGAAAATACATGTTACTATTAACGCCCTCTATTACCTCAACACCTAGAAAAACATTTGTGTAATTAATAGAATCAATGCGGGTAGAATATTAACACAAATATGCTACTAAGTAGTTCCTAATGTCGCCTTCAATTTCAAAATAAATACCAAGGGGGACAAGCGCTGTTTGAAGGTCTCAGTAATAGTCCTCTCTGAAAAGAATTTAATGGACACGTTGCCGTTGCCCCAATTTTTCTGTCCGCCATTATCGAGAAATTTAATAGCGATATATCAGCATTAATTCAACCAATTTATCCACCGCCACTAGGGCGAACAAAAAGCAAGCTCCTCTCGCGGTTGAAAATAATTTAAGAAGGCAATATTGTGTGCGAATTGATGGTGTTTATAACATGATTTATGGACGCCGTTAATACCTCAATACGTGGTAGCACAGCGCACGCGAAAAAAAAAACGATGCTACATGTACAAATCATTCCCATTAAATCGCCTCACGGCGGCTCTTAAATAAATAACGCTAAGGAAGCCATTAGCAATAAATTAAGAGCTCTCGATGGTACCTTTTATTGTATATCAGCGGAACCTGTGAACATGTTGATTTTCCTAAGATTTCCATAGCTTGATTCTTAGTGAAAAACTGTTACATTTTCAATGCAATTCAGCATTTATACCTGTGCACTTTCTTGCTACGATCAGTGTTTTTAAATATTTATAGTTAATTTTGTTACACTTCTCACCCAAGAGTAATGGTAAGTATCAATAATAATCAACCTATAAAAAAACTAGATATAAAATATAGAGGCTAAGACGAAGCTCTCCAACAGGACAACGTTGCTTCTATATTTTAACCACAAGAGAATTTATGCTTGTACATAACGCGTATTATCATAAATATTGAATCTTGTTCTCAAGCCACAATTGCGGTTGTTTATTAAACTTATTTGACAGTTGTAAAAATATATTACATAATACACAAGCCCTTGGTACGTTAATTTTGACGGAAGCATCCATTTTTACTTTATTTCGTCCTAATGATTCAATTCACCTTAGTTTCCATAATTACTTCTTAGGTGCTAAGTTTTGTTTAAAGGATATCGTTTTATGTTTTACTTGGTTTTTCGCATTTTCTCTCTTCGAGTAATGTGATGTTTCCTGGTTTTGTTAGGCTCTGCTGAAAGCGTTATTTTGATTAATTGGATCTTGCAGTTTAATATTTACCAGTTTCAAATCAAATGTCTGTTTTGAATATTTGGAGGTTAGGAATATGCTCATATTCCTTTAAGGATTTTCAGTCACTTTATCGAAACGAGATGGCTGTATCTTGTCCCACATGTGTGACTTTATTTGCAAGGTCATTCCTGTTATCATTTGGCTTATCTGATTGAATCTGTGAGTGATTTCTTTGACTATTTCGTCGTTTTCTTTGGAGTTTACATATTATCTACTTTATATCGCAAAGGTATTTGTTTTGTTGCACGTGCTTAACGACTTGCTTCTGCCGTCAGGTTTTCTAGGTTATTTCGTCCCAATGTAGTAGTGAAACCACTTATCGATGTATCTGTTTCTTTTTGGTTCAAGTAAAGAACTTCGGCTTGAGGTAGTAAAAACAAACCATTGAAATTGTCGCCCTTCATAATGGATTTGTAATTAAGTGCTTTCTGTATCTCCGTTAGATTTTCCATATCCTTAGTGTAGGTTAGTTACATGAAATTAGTGTACCTGTATATTACTTTAGTAAGAGTAGAGCAAACAGCGAAAAATTTTGGATCATTTTTTTATGGCTAGCAAGATTTAATGACACATTGAAAAACAAGTTTGGTAAAACTGACACACGAGTTGTCAGTTTCATTAAATTCAATGTTAGCAGGTTAGGTTTTGCGTCAGTTTTGACACAGACTGACACAAAACCTAACCTGCTAACATTGAATTTGATGAAACTGACAACTCGTGTGTTAGTTTTACCAACCTTGTTTTTCAATATATCATTAAATCTTGGTAGCCATGAAAAAATGATCCAAAATTTTTCGCTGTTTGATCTACTCTTACTAAAGTATTATACAGGTACACTACATGAAATATGGGACAAACACCATCCGGCGGATCTATGCAGAACTAACCTTGTTCTGGTGAGTCGTAAAACACATGTTGGCAATTTGTCTTTATGCATTTTTCATCCGATTTTAGATGGTTTTAGATAAGAAAGTAATTTATTATTACTCTACTTTGGACTGGAAATGGGCTGCTAAGCCGATTTGCACCTCAATGGAGTTATTGTTTTAGGGCTTGCTAGTTTACGGATTTGGGTTTCTAGATTTGAATTGAATAGATTACTTATCTGCTTTATAGCTATTGACCCATTTTTTGGTTTCTTTTTCCTATTCTGTTCTTTTTACTTACGGTTCTATTCAGCACCTATGCTAGATTGAAGCCACAGCAGCTTCTTTGATCGATGTTGAATTAAACAGATAAGGTACAGCCTTGCTTTACTATAACTAAATATTTTTGTGGTGATTCAAAATATATTGGCATGAATAAGTTTATGAAATAGCGTTTATGCCGGATTTACCATTTATTGAGTAGTATTGATTTATATGTGTATTTTTTACGTATCTTGCGCTTTGTTTATGTTTTTAACATATTGTTGTGATATCCCCAGCTTATGAAATATTATTATTAATTGATGAATTTATTTGCTATGATATTTGCCTCGGCTAGCTCTATGTTGTATTTATTAATTGATGTTTTAGTAAAAAATTACTCTGTATTGGGTCTCTACATCCCGCTAATTTGTTATTTGAATATGTAAAATTATTTTATATTGGCTTTTACATAAATTGTTATAATTTTTTTGAATACGCTCCTTTCTACTGTTCGTATTTAACCAATTGGGTTAACTTTGTACGGAATTTTTAAAATGAAGGGACATTTTTTGATGTTATCTTATAGTGACCTAACCTCACATTTATAATGCAGTGCAAATTTAGTAGGCTTATTTCGACTTACCAGCACTCTCTTCGAGGTCTGGCTCCCCTTTCTTACGGTTAGTCTGCCTTGCAAGCCTCCTCAATCTGGCCATTGAAACGACTGTAGCATGCTCTCTGTTCCCGGCCCCGATCCCCGCGTTTGGCTCACAGCTAGGGCTTCGCTGTGATGCACGAATATTGCTGCCGTTTCGGTGCTTCTATGGCCTCCCCTTCTTATATTGCAGCTAGAAATAATTCCAAACCTCTGCAGCCTATCCACAACACTGCACTAACTGGAAACATTTCGTTAAATTGTATACATCGGTATTTTACTATATCTTGATAGTTGGACTTTGTGGGAAGCCAAACACACGCCAACTTTGTTGTGGCCCTACTTGATGTTACATTGTTTCTTGCTGTTATTTTATTTTACGTCAAGTCTAATGCTATGTGATTATTGTTTCGAATTTAAATAATGACATTTATATAAAAGAGTTTACTATAATATTTGCAATGCTTGAATTATTTTAATTCCTCTTAAAAACTGTTATTATTAGCTTAAATTGAGTTCATTGCAATATATATGTTATGTCACAACGCTATTTGGGTTGGTATTGCGATGGCCTCAATTACTTGCCTACCTTGTCTTTAAATATCATCGATTCAAATTGTTATGAGGAACTGCTTCTTAAATTATTTGTCTACATTTATTGCAAATAAATACCATGTTAATTACGCCGTTTATCAAAGAGCTTGCACTTGATCTTTTTATTTTTGAGACATTTTCCTTCAATGTAAACTGCGATTACCAGATCACCCTGGAATCTTCCACCTTAGATTGACGAGTTGTTAAACAATCAGGTTAGTGGCGTTTTTATTTGGTTTTGATTATTTTAGTGTTAATTCCGGAGTGGTTACTGATTATTTTGGTATTTACAGCTCGCTATCTTGCTTCTATTCAAGTTTTGTAAGATTCGTTTTTTAAAGTTTCGCCCATTAGAGGATTCAGCGGTCACACCCTGCATTATTTTTGTTTGACCTTCTAAGGTTAAATTTAAAACAATTAATAAGCTTGTGTTAAGTGGAATGCATTTTTTTAACTTAGAGTAAAACTAGTTCACAATAATTGAAGGCATAAGCTGCACTGTAAATTTAATAATTTGTATAAATCCTTGTTACTGTTCAGATAATTCTCTTATCAGAAATTATTATTTTTTACATGCTCGTAAATAAAATGCTAATAGCAAGTATTTTAAAATTAAATCGCAATAATAAGTTAATTTGTTAATGTCGATAGTGGCAATTAGTGCGATAAGGTCTAAATTTAACTAAATGTGAAAATTATCACTGGTAATAATTTCTACAATTTCAGCCAGTGCTGCGAGTAAACTGCAGCATAACAACCTTGCACTTTAAGAAGTAGGTAAAGCTACTTTTTGTGTATGCTGCTAAAAGAAATTTTATTACAGTAAATGTCTTTTAAGATAGTGGTAAAAAATAAATTTCTAGGTGACATGGATTTCTATAATAATTTGTAAGTTGTTTTTTATTTCGAAACCCGATATTTTAAAATGAGTAATTTTCTAGTTTAATGCACATAAACACTTCCCTTCACTGCAGTGCTCCACATTTAATCTAAAGAAAATTCGAGCTCTACAAAATATAATATGTAGCTAGCTTAACTTATTTTTTTAGAATAAAAGAGTTCGATATACTATAAAATTGTTTCAACGACAAGGTCGATGTCGTTTAGATCAAGTCTTAATACACATACATAAGTTAAGGACTAAAAGTCGTGGACGTCGGACTTGATGTTTTCATCAAAGAGAACGAACGCATAGAGCAATGCGTTTTAATATTTAAGTGTTCAAAAAGGAAATTTAAAATATGATTTTGCTGATTTCTGCAATTTATCCGGACTCATTACTACCCCGCAACACACTTGAGAGTGAGAATTCTAAAGACTCTAGTGCTATTCCTAATACAAAATCCCTCAAAATCAACTAATTTTAAACTGGAGAATAGCCATAAGAAATTAAACTACTAACAATATTATTGTGAACTCCTACTACAAAACAAGTTTATACATATAAAATATACTATAATAGCGGCTAGGTAAATATAATAATTTACCTCTTTAAAAAGCTAATGGCCCATATGCAAATACAAAGCTTTGTCGCATAATGTAACGCAGCTAAACAAAGCACATTTGTTAAGACTCTCCATTAACTATTTTCAGCACCATAAAAACGGATTCTCGGCTGCTCTTTTACTAATAAACAAACCTACATAAAAAACTATTTAGCTTCATATATTCTCTCAAGGCATTTAAAGTACTCTATTACTTATGTGGTTTCGCCAATTTTATATCAATTTACTTCTCAGCAACTCAGACGCTCTATTATTCAGACAATAAGGATTCCTACCTTGTAATTACTTGTCGGTGAACTAAATACTAGTAGGGGCAGCTTCTTTGGAGTAGGTCGAATGACTTTACCGTGGCCATTCATGTTGTACTGACCTGGTAAAACCAGAGAAATTGCCTCCGCCCAGCAGCAACTCGACACGAAACTCCAGGATAATTAAAGTCAGCAGTCTTTCGGAACATTTCAGAAACTATCTTCTCCAGGTAATATTTTATAACCATTGCAGGTGATCGCTACGCTTATAATGTTTCTATTATTTGCAGGTTAGAAGTTTTTAGGACTTCCATCGTTGGTCTCCTCTTGAGTTTGTATTTGCACAAAGATTTATATAAGTATGTTTGCTTACTTGAGAAAATTACTGCAGTTGCGTAGAACTGAATACCATCGTTGAATTTATAATGCTAGGCAATAATATTTTGATAATCGTAGCTGCCATTCAGGTAAACAAATAAAGTCTTCGATTGTTTTTAATGATTTTAATTATTTTGGGAGATCAAAGTTGTACACCTGGTTTTGACAACAGTAAAATGAAAAGTTTGAACCCAGAGCTAAGCTATGGAATAGCAACTATGCTCTATAGACTACATGGAATTCAATATTCAGCCCGATCCGATGTAAGATGATTGAATAATTGTCAATCGTACATCGTCCTATGGAGAACTTGATATGTGAAACTAAATCTTAATATTTATGGTATGCGACATTGTAACCAAAACTAACAGTATAATTAACGTATACTAACTACGTACACATACTAACAATTTCAATAGCAAGAATTCCCTTTTTAGCTGTTTCTTGTAGTTGTTACAGAACCTCACTTTTACTTTCCTAGTTATTATCGATACATTTCCGTTGAATCATAAACCAACTGCAAGTTGTAAAGACGTCTACAAGCCACCTCTATGTTGATTCATTTGAGTACAAAATTATTTGGCAAGATCAGTTATAAGCTTATAAGTATTCAAAAACCAGGAATCAAATCTCTTGGTAAATGCAATAGCTGCAATGCAAGACCGTAACCTTTCAACTTATTAAATTCTGCTTGAAAAACCAGATTCTAAGAGTTGCTATGAGCGTTTTGAGTATCTAATTGTTCTCGATAAGTTTTTATGCCCGGTAACGTACGGAAGTAATTAAAATTGAAATAAAATTTATCGTAGTGTGCCTATGTTGGTCTTTATCTACAGCAATAGAAACAGAATTTTTTGTAAACACATTCTAGAATCTAATTTCGTATAATTGAAAGTTAAATAAATAGAAAAACAAAAAATAGTTAAGTAAAGGTGAAAAGTGTGTACTAAATAACGTATATACAAAATATGAAAAGGAAGTAGGCGAGAAAGAGTAATACAGAAAACACATACTAAAAAGGGACGGCTTAGGATAGTTGTATGTCAGTTAGATATCGTAGGGTTGTCGAAAAGAAACACCTGTCTGACTTAAAAATTATATAATTGGGATATAATTATTACAATTTTAAAATCCCAGTAAAGTATATTAAAACTGCCTGGGTTGTTACCATTTTCTAAATACTTTTCTGAAGGTTATAAAAAAATCATGAAATTAACAAATTGTGTCTAAGGAGAACCTGTAACAGGGAGGTTTATTCTGCAGTAACATTCAAAACATATTAGCACGGTTACGATTATTTAGTTCTAATTATGTTTTAAAGAATTTAATTGATTGTTTGAACAACTGAATAACTATGGAAAAAAATGATTGCATTACATTAAGAAAATATTATTATTCCAATCTGCGATCAGCAGCATAAATTTGTAATTACACAGCAATATTACTACGGCACACAACAGGACCTCGAAATACACACGCTCCCATTCCTGGAAATGTTAAGAATAATAATGCCATTACATGCGTTGTACGACATGGTAAACATTGGTTAATGTGTTTTCACGTAAATTTTAGCTAAAATGTTTTGTTAAAGAATTTAAACGATTATACATTTTTAGCGAAGTTCATGACGTCAATAATGTACCTATACTTTTAAAACAGCTCAGTAACGGCTTATAAAAGTAAGAACATTGAATAATATGATGTAATTGTGAGAAATATCACCAAGATATACATCTTATTAAGAAACGGTAACATTCAACAAAACTTTGGTGCAATAATAAAAGATACTCGATCTTGTTCGTTCGGTTTTATGTTGGCCGCCAAGCGTGGCTGACACCATGGAAGATAAGATGCTACGCCTTTTTCTTTCCTCAAGATATGTGTTCAAGCTTTGACCACAAACGGTCGTGTGCCCTATTTCAAAGTGCTAGCGAAGTTCGTTTTTCGAACAGCGTTTCGGTGATAGACTGGCTAGTAAAAGGAACTTGTGGGACGTCTTCAAAGTGTCCTCCAAGTGACAATTCCGCAAGAAATTTTTATTAGAAAGTGCCTCGGGTTTGCCAGCCCATGCCGACAGTATTACTTTATCAACTTTATCACCATGTCGAAAAGCAACAGTTCTACGATTCTGGGACAGTAACTAATCGTGTGGATGCTGCGGTTCCTCTCAGGCTTCACACACAAACCATCAAAGATAAATATTGCCGTATTATAAATATCTGGAAAAAATTGCCGAAATATGAAGAAAATACTGTCGAAAATTAAATAAGAACAATCTCCCACAAACACCCATTCCAATACTAAAGCGAAAACAGAACCCAATATACTAAGAGTAGAAGTAAGTAGATAGAATAATTACAAAGCAGCCGCCTCTGATGGAATAATCAGTTAAGTCATGAACGCTATGAAAAACATACACACAGACACCATGCACAAATTATGCAGCAATATATGGCAGACCATCCAATCGCCAGACGACTGGAGAGAATCGATATTTGTTTCCATTGTTGAAGATATGATCTCCCACAGTTTATAACAATTACCAAACACTATCCCTAATATTGCATTCAAGTAAAATTATGCTCAGCATAATACACAAAACAGTCAAACGATTTTAATGTCCAAGATCTCGTTTCCAGAAAGGAAAACAGAGACAGATCTTGAATATCCGACAAATAACTGAGAACTCCAGAGAATTTAACGTCTCTATGTAACTATGCTATCGGAATTTTCCGGCGTTTGAGCAAAACAAGTGGAATTTTATGATGACAAACAATGAAGAAAATGGAAACTGCTTAACATCTGATAAACCTTATAAACGCTTTATGCGAGGGCTATACTCCGACGTTAACACCTCGAAATTCAATTTATGCCTAAATAAAGTCACAATAGTCGCTCGATTCTCTAGTGCGCGAGGATATTGACGATAAACAAAATGACCAAATGATGCGCAACCCCGCAGTCCCCTCAAAGCTCTCAGATAGACAGACCAAAAAAGGTATACCCCGAAAACACACCCAAAAATCCACCCGGAAAAGCCTTCCCTAGTTACCAAAACTTTCCTGGCTCGCTCTTGTAGTCCCCGGCTACGATACCAAGGAGAAAACCTGAGACCCATTGAGACTAATTTATTTGTCCATCCCATTATTTGGCAATTTTCACGGGCATAGAAATGCCGAGTCGAACAGGGAACTGGTTTTGCAAACGCATATTTTGTCGAATGCAGTTTTATCCTTTAGTACAGTTTCCTGCAAACTGCAATCTTCTCGCCAAATGCAGTAATTCGTCGCTAGATGGCGATATAGTTTCGGATCATTTCCGTTCTGCAAAATTTCATGGAGAGACGTTTTCACGTTCTTGGCTCTTGGTGTGCATCCTTGACCATCGGGCTTTAGAATTTGCTGAGTCATGGGTTTTGAGCTTTGTGAATTGCTGTTAATGTCAGGCTAATGCAGGACAATCGATCAAGGCATATTTTGACCCGAAAACTGGCTAAATGAATTGATTGAGCGAGCACATGTTTTGGTGTTGTGTGAATATTCTGGCAGATTTTTCTGGTAAGGCATTTTACTCTTTGGTGGTTAATTTGCTAATTTGGAGTGTATGTATAGCCTTTATCCTACAGGCTAAGCTGATCGATTCGAGTGGGATGTCTCCGGAGTAGCAGGCTTGCTCGCAGCTCCTGGGTGGTACGAGAATTGTCCGAGTACTTTGTCCACCTACGTGCTGGTAGAAGGGCTCGAGTGAACGTCGCATCTGTCTCGTGCTGCATGTGCAGATTATGTCCAGTTTGGGGGCTTGAACCTAATGCCCTTATATTTAATTTGTATAAATTTATGTGCAATCGATTTCACCTCTACGCTTTACCGTTTTAACAAATTGTGTATTTTTTATGTGTGTGCTGATTTGACGCCAGCTTAAAGCTGATTGGTTTATTTTTGGACTAGATAACGTCGTCTTGTATGTCGATATTAGCTGAGTGGGTGGTCGCACCACTTTACATTTGTTCCCTCTAAATATCGCCCATATTAAGTTTGTTGGCTGGGAAAAACGATCCTAGCATATCTATCAAACTACCATACAGATACCTGAATGTGAGGTTATTAGCGGTATGTAAGTAAACCACTAAGTGTGGAATGCTGTAACGTTTTGTCATTCATTCAGCGATCGGGTTGCTTCAAAATTAACTGCTTTGGCTACTTTGCTATTTAAATGATACCAGTTAGGAAATTAGCAGATATTTACTCAGCGAGGGCTGCGTTTCCACGCACGCTGTTTCAGGCATGACCTGTGACAATTAATTATGTGATATAATATTAAGTGTTATTGTTCGTTGATGCCAGTAATTATAATCGATTTTATTTCCCCCTATTGTGATCCATTACTTGATTGAATCATTATACGATTTTTCGAACTGTAAGTTTTGTTGATTATATTGTGTGTTGTTACCTTTGAGCAATTTAATGGTTCGTTCACTCAAACGAACAAAGGAACATGGGCCTGAATCATTTAGCGCCCCTATAAATTTAGATCTATTAGTTTTGAAGGTAAGTTACCTACCCCCTTCCCCTGAGTTGGTCCGAGTGCATGTTCCAATTGAATATCGGCAATTTATAATGTAACACCATCCTTAACCTGTTTGTTTGGTCGCCGGCATGAGGTATCAGCAAATACCTCCTTTAAATCTCCTTTTAGTCGCCGGCTCCAGTATCAGAATACGTCCTCTAAAGTAGCCCCAAACCAACCCTGCGTGTCTTTGGGGCAGGATTCCGATACTGTAGTACAGAAATGGCAAAGAATCGCCTCCAAAGAAGTTATGAAATACCCACAAATTGCGACTACCAAGGCGTTCCAGGTTAACTCCCCGCTAGAATTAACTAAGGGCACGACCTACCTGTACAAAGTCACCTTTCTGTCCATCGAAGAGAACCAAGCAGCCATTATATGCTGTCATGTTAAATGCCGGTATTGACCGTGCGAAATACAGTGGGCAGCGTTAGACGAATATGGCGACCATATCAAGGTCTACCAAGTATCTTCCATGTACCGTGGGTTGCAGATTTTATCAAAATCGTGTTCTGCAGCATCCGCCCCAATGCGTATTATTTTCTTGTTTAAAAGTGTACATACAATATAAGGAATTTTAATCTAAGAGTACCTAACTTGTAATATACAAACAGTAGATACTTTTTGTTTAATGTGTTCTTACTCTATATACTTGAGTATGAATCGGACCCTGGATTTTGAAATTACCCTTACGGCAAACATTAAATAACTGAGTCAAGTAATTAAGTAAAAATTATTCTATCTAATGTTCATGAGTTTTTGTGTTCATTGCAATACAACGCGAACGCGAATAGAGAAAACATATTCGACAAATTCATTGAAGCTAGAGTCAGACAGGGGTGCATATTGTCACCGATCCTTTTAATATATACAGTGAATGCGTAATGAGGAGAGCGTTTACTGTGTGGTACGACGGAAATAATTTTAAGAATCTAACATATGCTAACAAACCGTTAATCATTGCTGCAAGTACCCAATAAATGGACTACATCATGGGAAGGTTAACGTTAACACAATTACTCATATTCCCGAGATATGAGTATATCGGAATATTCTCAGATTATCATAGACGGAACAGGACCAATATATCGATATTAGAATAATTAAAAATTACTTTCCGGTTGCCAAGTATAATCAATGGCCCCTACCTTCAATATATTCAGAAGAAGGACAATCGAAAAGTTGATAACTGTAGAAAAAGTAGCAGGCAAGACATTAAAAGAGGAATCGCCAATATTGATGGGGCTGAAGATCTTGTACATATAGGATTGCACGATACCATCCAAACAGCTCAAGGCAGAGAGAAATGGAGAATTACCCTTGATTCCTCATAATTTTCATGGTGCCTCCAAAACCTCTTAAAGGTAAATGGACCGAGGAAGGTTAAAGCCAATATATTACGTACTCCTCGTAGATGCGGGGCTATTCAAAGTGGAGTACGGACGTTTCGCCCCCGGCGTTTCGCCCCCAGCCGTTTCGCCCCCTAGCCGTTTCGCCCCCGGACCGTTTCGCCCCCGAAGTTTTACCTGTAGCTTTATTCAGCGTCAGCTGTTTCCAGTTGCACCACGAGGAGGTTCTGCAACCGTCTATTATTATTTTTTGGTGTTTGTGTTTTAATTTTAGTAAAAAAAAAATTTGTTTGTTTTTGTTTGTTGGTGTTTGTGTTTTAATTTTAGAGTTTTTAGTAAATACATATAAAGAAAGAGAAATCTTTTAACATCTATATTTAGACATGCAACTGGAATAAATTCAAAATTCAAAGTTGTACGCAATCCCACGCAAGTAATCAATAACTTGACGATTTTCAAAATCTTCAACGATTTTTTTCATACGAGCTGATGTTGCGACATACTTTTTATTTCTTCGATTATATAATAAAAAAACCGGTTGCAGAAATCCTACTAGCTACCTCCTCATGGTGCAACTGGAAACAGCTGAAGCTGGCTAAAGCTACAGGTAAAACTTCGGGGGCGAAACGGTCCTGGGGCGAAACCATTCAAAGCTACTGAAAAATGCAAGCCGCCGAGTTACCTAAGACATTGCGTCATCGCACTCAAAATTAATAGCCGTTGTTCTGTATGCTAGCGTGACGTCACTAGCGAGTTACTTCATGCACGGCTAACTCCCCACAATTTACAACTGCTAAAGGTTTAGGTATTCAATTTGCTCTTTATTTTAAGGTTATCTACTGTATCTAAATCTGAAAACACACAAGTTTCTTAAGGAAAGAAATTACGCATTTTGAAGCTAACCTCAAATTGACCGTAACAATCGGCCCTCTCTTCTACTGAGCTATCGGATCCCCTTTCGGCTTGTTTCGACGTCTTACACACTGATTTTAGTGGTTTTTTTTAATTGTGTTAATTTGGTAATAATAGCTGCCTTTGGTAGTGTTCGACTCATTTATCTTTATGACGTAAAGTAATAAATGGATTTTACGGTATCTTGTGTGCGTAACCGCTGCATGAACATCTCGATCGGTCTACATTCATTGTCAAATTCTGGCATTTTTGTCATACCTGCGACCGTATTCATGGGCGAATCAAACTCCAGGTTTGGAGAAAGACCTTCCATCATACCAGATAAAGCTTCAGAGAGTTGGGTCATTCTGAGATTTACTACTTCAAGCTGTAGACTCGCTTTGCTTTCACGTCGGCATTGTTAACACTGCATTACATTATAATTATTTTCTGAATAGCTGTTACAAAGCTAGTAGTTTGTGCATGTTTATACTTCTCCTTTCTAGTAACTAGATTCCTCTTTATAATCAGAAGTAGATCGGATATGATTATTAAATATGTGTGTTATTTGAGTGTTCGCTCACGGGCATCAGTTTTGAGCTTTTCCCCGTAAGGAAGGGCTTTTAAGATTGCAATATACTGGTTGAATTGTGACTAGCCTAATAGGGTTGATAAATTGCAATTTATATCCGTGGCGTAACCATTAAAGCAGTTTTCTCAGAAAATAAGTAAGAAGGAGTTTACATTTTGAGAATTTTTGTATGGACTAAATCTCTATTCAGGTATCTATTGAGATCAAAATAATAATTCAATAGGACTATTCATTTTTACATAATTTCGTCTCTGCAGAAATAATAATTAGATTACATTTTGCTCTGATATAATTCCATACTTCAGGGAGGAGAGAGACAGCTTTAGAATGTGTAGTGTTTGAATTTATGCTATAGCCCCAAATGTACTTCTTAAAAATAAGTATACGTTCCAATAGAGGACTGCAACTAATAATGCCTATTTCTTGTTATTCCTTTTTCACGAACAGGCTATTCTACAATAGTATTTAGTGTGTTGCCTTGCCAGCTGCTGTTGGTAGTATTATGATGGTAACCCGACTATAATACTAACATTTGTATTGCTTCCTAGAGGCATTGATCATTACACAAATAGAACGCCTAGCAGATATTTGACATCTGTTGTGAAATTTCGACATTTCTTTTAATTCGAGCAATTTATACGGCGGCACCGTGTATGGCTTACAGCTATTCACTATAACAATCGTGCTACGGATATAAAGTTGGATGATGTCTGCTATTGTGGACTGAGTGTTTAGTTATCTTTCCTATTTGTGGTTTCACAAAATTAAATTGTTGCTTGTCCTGGCTGATTTTGCTCAGAACGATTACACTTCAGAAACTTCTAGCATTTCACAGCATTAAAATCTTCTTTCTGACTAGTTGGAAACAGTATATTCGTGCAGATGAGCAAGTTTTGTTTCCATTCTCAAAGCTAATGGACGAAGTTGGCAGCTCCTCTTAAAAATGTGTAGGAAGACGGGCCTTGGAAGTTTTATTAATTAGCGGGCGAAGAGCGCAGTAACAGAAACGATCCCATGTGGGGAAAGAATGATTTAGCAATTGCGCAGAAGTCTGTCCGTTCACGCGAGTTTGCTTCTAATAATTGTTTGTTAATCGATTTCCATCTAGGTTGGCTGTATCTTTAATCGTCTGAGCGACTGGCGGGTTTTGATTGTTAATTCCCACCCGATTGTTTATCGGAGATTGAAGGCCGACGGAATTGCTTTTTGCCGTAAATATTTGGGAATGTGTTTATTTCGCATTTACAACGCCATTAAATCGAGAAAGAAAATAAAATACACACTTGGCCTTATGTTTACATCTTTAAGTGGATCTGGAATTAAATTGGTTTGATGAATATGTAAAAGTCATCCTTGTAGTCACATTTTAACTTATCCTCTAATAAAAAATAGTGAGAGTTGAATTCTATTTGTCAAATACTTCCGAAATCAATCATTCTCCTTCCTTCGGCTGATTTACGATAAAGAACATTGCCATAATTTAACTCAGCTGCAGACCAACTTCATGTGCTCCAAAGTTCTGCAGCAAACGGTAATATCAATTTGCACAGATTGTCTACGTTTTTAAATACAAAATAATATTTTAAGAAAGCACTGAAATAATAACTATTACGCCATTGAAGTCACAATATATCCAACTAAGATAAAGTCGTTTAAATGATGTGGAAATGACAACGTTATCCCAGACGACAAAATTCGGACCTTCGAACGGCTTGTGCTCAGGCAAACAAGCAATAACGATCTCGGCCGTTTTTATGCGCTGAGACGTTTACACGAACCGTCTGAAGTCCCCGCTTTAGGATTGTTCGCAGTAAATGTCATAAATCGGACGGTTTGTTTGGCGAACTCCAGCTCGGGTAGCGAAGATTCGCTTAAACCTGCCACCCTTTTGAGTGTCGCATGACGTCGCGTTATCTACTTTCTAGTTTGTGGTAAAGCCGTCTGAGAAAGTCAAGTTCGGATTTCGCGTGCTAAATATTCATTGTCCGTTGTTTGCAGAGGCTATTGTATGAACTTACAATTTGATAGGTAATGCCAGTTTTGATTGTATAATTTCGAGTCATAAATCACTTGTTGCAATGAGGAGGTCTTTAAAAGGGCATTGGGTGTGTAAGAAAACGTTTAGCAAATATAACTTTTCGACAAAAGTGAGATCATTGAAACTTGCTTATATACAATTCAACACAGTCAACAAGTATGTAACATCAATGCTCATCTACTATAGCCAATGATAAAAATTTTGTTGCAGTCTTGTAAAAGCCTTTTAGATAAACATATGGTCTCGACAAAATATAACAAAAAAGTAATTAAACAGATTCGTGGAATTGGTTTATATTTCAATCTCAAGAGACAGTTATAAACCGTTGTAGCTTTAGTCAATGATTTTTACTATTGAAACTTCACGTTGAAGATGTCCAGATAAAAATGAGAAGATAGGAAGTGAACACTGGAACAAGGAACATTAAAAATATGAACCCAATTACACAATGGAAAAAAATCCATAACCTTGATTACCCAGAGATGGCAATTAAGCCTTAATTGCTTAATGAGGAAGTATAAATAAGGAAGCACTTGATAAATGAGAAAGCCTCGTAAAGGGAAATACGCCATGAAATTATTTTTTTTTAATCAGTAGTAAAATATCTTACATACGAAAGAAGATAATATATAAATCGTTTGCAGATGCCATCCTGGAATTTTATTTTCAAGATTTCAATGTCAAATAAATTGTAAATAAACAGCACCAACACCCCAAGACAAAGAACATAATTTCTTGTAACATTTAGTACTTAGTATTTTGTTACCGTTAACCTGACAGTAAAATGGACAAGCAGAGGCAACCGACTTCTCAGTCGGAGCTGGTCGTGGGTAAAACAAAAGATTCTAATTTTTAGTTGAAAAGAAAAATATGGGCGCGAAGTAGCAAGTTACCCAGCATTTTGCTAATCAAAAGGTACACTACAGAAGGCGCTACTAACCAAACTTGCAAATTTAAGGTAACAGCAAATGCACAAATTAGATACGCAGGCAAAGATGCCAAGGCAGTATAATATCGGCAATAGGTAATACATATACAAAGTACACACACATGGCAAACCAGTTCCAAAATATCGCAGTTAACATCATAGACATAAGAGGTATAATAATCTCACTAAAATATTTACACATGAATTAACAATTAAAACGTGGATGAATGAATGTTTACTGACTGTTAAAAATGGCAAACTTGCAAGTTGAATGCAAGAACTATTCAGATGTCATCATTAATTAGTAGCAAGGTTCTACAGGCCCAAGGTCTTGGTTAGCAGTAGGGCATTATACTCGTATAACTCGTAATAAGCTTAGCAAATAATTAATATGTATCATCAGTTTCAATGCGTCACGCAAGTCGAATCAATTATCTTGCAAGTACGGAACTAACGTGAGTAATTCAACCATGTTAAACGGTCATTAGCATGACGTAATTATACAAATATTAAATTCAACAAACAGCATGCAACATTGATTCAGAAGATCCTAAATTACAAATAATAATAACGTGGATGCTACGGGTGACAGATCCACAAGTTACTTTGACAGATGACGAGCGTGTTTACAATTAAATGCTGATTTGTAAACAGTAAATTGTTGATCGATAAACTGTACTAAATAGGTAAGTTTATACGTCTAGCTATTAATTCAAGTAATTCATGACGAGAATCTAATGTTTGCCAAATAAAATATAAGTTAACACGATAGACAAACATATTAAAAACGAATTCCATGAGTACAGGTTATGTGAGGCCAGTCCTAAAGCAGGCAGGGTAATAGACTAGTTTAAACAGACCTCTGGTAGCTCACAGGTCGCAGGCATACAGGAAAACCTCTCGATACGCCTCCAGGAAGCTAGGTGATGGTTTCAATGTCGGACAGCGATACTGCTTCGTGTTCGACGATACAGGTATGATATGATTCCGACGCTGCAGCCCCTGTTGCAGGAATGGAGTCCTCCTGGTCGCAAGAACAAGGCGGGACAAACTTGCAAAAGTTCAAGAAGGAGCTGCGTTCGCCCATCCAAAGGTGTATGGAATTCGATGGTACAAGAAGGAGGAGATCCAATTAACTACAACACAATAGAATCCTACGCATGAAGTACAAAAGAAAGTTAAGCATACCGTTTTGATGTTCAGCCCCCAGCTTTGCCGAAGTAACCATGTGCTCTGCAGGTAAAATCCAGAATAAAATATGATCTTGAGAAATCACCAAAATATCTCCCCCAGAGACATCCTTCATGCTCCGCGAGGGACACAAAAACCCAAACGTGAACTCTCAAAATAGGATGGTGCCGAAGAATACAAAATACAAAAATGGCACATTTGATCTCACAAACGTCACTCGCTTGGCCATCCTTCCTCCAGCAACACAGAATGGCAAATGGCCGAAATGGCCTGATAAGACTCAAAAAATTTGGGAAAGGGAGAAAATGCTGAGTATGCAACTAAATTAGCACGAGCATCAAGTCATGCCTAGACTGAAGCAAATTTTAGATTTAACGAAAATAAGGCAATTAAATAAGTAAATATTTATAAATGACTTTTGGCCCGTAACAATGTCTTGCTTTATTATTATAGTTCTGGTGATCGTATTTGTTTCGCAAATATGAGCTTACAATAGAAGACGTAAATTAACAATTATAAAAACCAAAGATGCTAAAGAATCTGCAAAAAAAATCGATTTAGTGAAAAATTAAGTTTAATGCCTATGCTATAACTGCCTGTAAATTTAAATTGGTTAGTAATAAACATTCGGTATTTTAATGTATTTTGCACGCTAAAAAATAGTAAATGCTCGATAAAAAATTAAAAATGCACGTTACATTAATTGGAAATGCTTGGTATTTTAACAAAATCTACAATATAAAATATATTATTTGCACAGTAAATTCTGCTCGATATTTTAATTAAATTGTAACGTCCTACCCTTCTTCTAATAAGGGCTAATGAAATAATTAATCACCATCTGGTAGCTTTCTAAGTCGGAGTTAATTTGGTTCAGTCAGATATTCACTTGGAAATCAGCAAACAAACACCAGGATAATTTTAGACAGTTTAATTATATTGTAATGTATTTACAAACATCGGTATTATTCATTAGAACAAGACAAAATGCATTTTACAATGAAATTAATAATTATACGGGACGTCCTGTTGCGAGTTCCTTACGTCCCGGCAACCCGTTTTGCATCCGTGTGTGGATGGTCCGGCAGGCCGGGTTTTGGAAAAATCTTCGGAACGCCACTGGTCGGGAAGACGATTTGCCCAAAGTAATTCGCGGTGGTGCCAACCTTCGGGCTCGAATATCAGGTTCGATGTCAAACTCACGTGTGTCTGCAAATATAGGTTAATTTGATTATGTTATGATTTACGCCTTACGACACCGTGCTAAGGTTGCAAATCCCGGGAGTTCGGTATTGTGTTTGTGCGGGATACGATGGTATGGGAGCTGACGATGATTGTCCACCTGGGGCCCTGCTTCGTATCTTCCGCACACGGCTGGTCGCTCTCCGGAGATGCAATGGGAAGTTGTTTGAAACGGTGAGTGGAACTGTGTAGTCAACAAATATTAAGTACAAACTCAAATGTCCTTCAAGATAAGCGATGTATGGGGCCTCAATAAAATGAAATCTGGTACGGTCGGGTCGGGAAAATTTACGTTGTTAGGCTGATGGCATTATTACTATGAAATTGACATATGAAACGGCCTGGTTGTTAAACCCTCGTTTCGAATACGTCCTCCAGGAAATTTTGATACAATTATTTGACACCGGAATTTGGGCCAAAAATCTACGCTAAGTCCAGGTTATAACAGGCATTGGTTTGATCAGCGAAACGGTTTCCCCACTGGTGGAGCATCGCCTCAGAAAACTGATCCTTCAGGAAATTTGGACTTATTTAAATGTTAGCTAGGAACGCGGTCTCCAGGAGTGGAGGCATCGGTTCAACTTTAGCTACGGGAAATACTAAAGGATATCGGGATCCAAAGTATATTCGGGAAATTCTCTCTATTAATCGGACGGGACGGACAGGATTGGGGATGATCGGGGACTGGCTGGATACTGGAGGAAATCTCGGAAGTGAATGCGAATGAATGCCCCTTGGAACGGACGTGAAACCGCTTTTATAGGCTCCTCTTCGTGCTTCGTGCATCTAGCAACCACCTCGGGCATTCTAAGTTGGGGAGCAGCGCAATACGTGGAGCGGGGATCTCTCGATGACGTAGTTGGCCGCGCGGGCGAAAAATTCAAACTCGTAACGTAACGTAGAAAAGGGGAAAACGCGCGAATTAATTCTAATTTAGAAGAACGCGTTGCTGCTGGGCGAAACGTTACAAAATATGTACCCTAAAAACAAAATTCTCGATAACTGAAGTTTATTATTAATTGAAAATTAGTATAATATTGTATTAATAAACGCTCGGTAATTTAATGTGTTTAAAGGTTCGATTTGCGCGCCAAGTGCAGCATAATCTAGAAAAACTAAATGGGCGTGTGTGCGTATAATCTCACCGAGCTCTGGGGATTAGTGGTTAACACATCTGCTTATCATTCGGGACGTCGTTGGTTTGATTCCCGTGCCGTCAACAGAGTACCTTCTCTAAGGTCAATGCCGGAGCAGTACTTCTCCACTTTTTCTGGCCTTTCTTCCATGCTCCACCCCTCCTTTCTCAAACCCATTCTGAAATTCTCGTTATTGGCTGAAGAGGGACGCAAGGTCCCTATAGCAGTCGGCCCCTAGTTGGGGGAATTGAAATGATTTTGAACCTTTACCTGTGCGTATCAGTACATATTGTATGACTGATCTGCAGTTTTATTTGAAGAGTGTTTATCACGTTAGAACTGACTTTAGTATGAGTCACGGTGAGATTCCTCGATACAGTTCATCTGAAGAAAGTGAAAGTGATGTATTTGAGAAGCATGCATTAAAGAAATGAAGGAACAAGGTAGATAAGAAGTGGAAAAGGGAACAGATTCGATAGCAAAGCCTTAGCTCTCAAATCGGTGAAGGAAGAATGTATTTGGCGCTTTTTTCATAAAAATGTCGATACAGATGGAAACGTAAATGCTATTTATCGTCACAATAAAGTTAAATATCTCTGGTAGAAATGTACCTCTGGTGTGTATTTGTATTCGCCGGCCAATGCTAAAGATGTATTTTTATATCGATGGGAATTGCTTCATACTTGAGGCAGTATAGTAGCCAAAGCAACCGTTAAAATAAGCGAACATACTACTAAAACGGAGATTAAGATTCTGTCCGAATACTACTCAAAAGTTAAACAAAAAAATAGAACTTTTAGCAATAGATTTGTACGCTACGTTATTACCATGGAACTTGATATTATTATTTTTTCTTTCTTCTTGCTTCGTTGTTTATGTATGTTCAGAGTTTACTTTTTCTAATTTTTGAAAATGTTGTTTCGTTGTTTATATTACTTATCAGAGTTTATTACAGTTTTTTCATCAAGTTCCTCAGTTCTATTTTATCAAGTTATGTAATTTTTTTACTAAAAATATTCTTTCTGAGTATTAAAGTTTACTTGGATAAAATCGTTGTCTTTAATTAAAGGTAAGTAAAAAAGATCCAACCAAAAGAAAGCAAGTAAATTGCATACCGAGCATTGATTATAATTATCGTAAGTTTGTTTTGTCTATTATTTGCTCAAGGATTTGAATTTGTACCGAGCATCATTATTTTGTATCGAGAGTCTACTATGTTTATCGAATGTTTATTATTTTAATAGGTAATTGAATTTTATACCAAGTGTTCGTCATCATTGTCGAGCGTCTAGTAGTTTCATGGAATATTTAAGATGCATATAAATTTTATACCGAGCACTCAATGCGCTTATCGAGGGAATAGTGTTTTTATCGAACATTTTTTTTAATCGTGCATTTGAACAAAATACCAGGAAAATATGACCTGCAGTAGGAATAAAATACTGAGCATTTAATTTGTCAACAAAGCAATAGTTTCGTTATCTATCAATTTTGGTTTTTAGGTCGACTCTATATGGAAAAATTGAATGCAAAACTCGTACAGTTGGACAAACATGTTTTTGGTGTACTGCTTCAAGTGCAGAAGTTTGATGAACAACCTACTTTAAAGAAACTCAAACCATTGAAGAGCACGAATATCGAAATTGGAAATTAAAACAAAATTGGAAACCCACCTTACTTCAGCAAGTCTCATTCCAGAATTATCCCAAGATAGAGGTTAAGAATTTTAACGAACAACTGGCAGAATTAAAAAGGTTAGAGAATCAAATCCCTGAACAAGAATCGCTCATACAAATCATGTAAGCTTTTGTGCAATAATTTTTAGCATAAAATAATCAAATAACATTGAACAAGAAGCTTAAAAATGAACGAAGAGCTCACAATGAGTAATACAAGTAATATCCCTTAAGATGGATTAGCTTTGATAAAGACCATTCAAGTTCTACTTCATAGAGCAGATGGAGAAACAATAAGAGCAATATTTCTTTTTGATGAGCGAACGCAGTTACCTATATTAGAATTGCAGGTGACGAACAACTTGGTTAACGACTTTTGGAAGAGATTTGGCTGTAAACAATGCTTTTTGGTGGGAGCACGACCTCCTTGAGGAAGATAAAGCGTTTCAGTGCAACATTGGAGAGTTGCAACTAGTCTGAAATAAGAGTATTCTCCAATTAATCAAAGAAGATTGGATTGTGGTCATTGTCTCCTCATATCATACAGGCCTTGGATAAACGAGCTGAAGAAGAAATATATCCATGTTAATGACATAAAGGATAAGACAAATCCCAAAATATATGTTCTGGTTGGAAGCAATTTGTTATCAAGTTTAATGATCGCAAGAACTCATAAACTATCATTGCTGTGGAGACAATTTTTGAACAAATTATAAGTATAGAAGCAAAGGAGAATCATGTGGTGCGGCATTTATTTCAGTGAATGCGATTAAAAAGTCAACTATGAGTCCTGTAGTGAAGCCATAAATCGCAATAACTCGTTGTCAACAGTTAGCGTAAGAATTCCAAAGAAAGGAAACTCGCCCATAAAATTAAACAGTGCGTGCAATAAAAATTCTTGAAGTGCGAGCAGTTAGCTTAAGTGCCATTTGAAAACTTTCGAGCTAAAGGGGTAAAAACGACTAATGTCAAAAAGTGATTTGTACGACGGAATACAAAAGAGAGAAACTCTGTAAACGTCCACGAGTTCCTGCAAACAAAAGCGAAAAGGAATGCTCAAATCTGACGAACACTTTCCTAAATAAGAAGCGAAAGTGGACGAACAATACGGCAGTAAAACTGCAGCTTCAAAAATCGAAAGTGAATGTCCAGTGGGTGCATCATAAAACTCCAACCCTTGTGCGCGCTAGTGAAAGTGTGTCGACCCTTTTGCCCAATAGATACAATACCATTGTTGTCACTAGAATAGAAAATCCTTTTTGTATATTGTGTAAATTGTGTAACATGGGTATATAAACCAGAGCGATGGGGTTGAAGAGAGGCATTGCATATCAGGTCTTCGCCTGTTAAACCACTTTGGTTAAACAGACACGCAAAGAGTCAAATCCTCGATGCGTTTGATATCAATCTCATACTTAGTGGAACATTTGCTTTGAATGTTTCCACGGGCCAAGTGTCAGATCCACAACCGCCCATACGTATGCCTGATTAAACAGACCTATTCGCTCTGCACTTGTAGTAATATAAAAAGCTAATCCGCACATTTAATTTTATGTCTGTAATCCGTTGCGTTAAATAAAGAATATTAAAAGTGGTGGAGTTATTCGTGTGTGTAATTTCTAACAAACACCGTAACCAACCCACTTTATTGGTGACCCCAGACAAGAAACACAACGGGCACCAACTTTATTGGTGACCCCTGATAACGAATATCAGCAGTGTTTTCGCCGGGTAAACCCACCTTATTGGTGACCCCGGACTAAGAACATCGTAAAATAAACAAATCAGTCCTCAGTGTTATGTACCTCGAATTCATCCTAAATTGGTGATTCTCGACTACGAACTACGCAAAAACAGCATAAATTAGACGATTAAAAACTCGCGTTCGCGACCGGGTAATCGGTAAACAGTGAATTAAAATTAAGTGAAGTCCGCTACGACATTTCACGATGGAAACAGAAGGCAACATATCTGTCACTACCAACAGCGAATCAACAACCAGTTCAGTCGACAGGACTAACATCAGAGTACCTCCATTTTGGCCAACAAAACCTGCACTGTGGTTCGTACAACTAGAAGGACAGTTTGCCCTCAACAACATTACGCGAGATACCACCAAATATTATTACGTAAGTGCTAATCTAGACAATAAATACGCGCAAGAAGTCGAAGACATTCTCACCAACCCGCCACGTCAAGACATGTACGAGACGCTCAAACAGGCTCTAATTAAGCGCCTATCCACTTCTCGCGAGCAGAAGATAAAACAACTTCTAGAGCACGAGGAAATAGGCGATCGCACACCGTCCCAATTTTTGAGGCATCTCACGAATTTAGCAGACGGCGAGGTACCAGAGAACTTCATACGCACATTATGGATCGGGCGACTTCCAGATAGCATGCAAGCTATCCTGATGACGCAATCAAGCAGCAACCTCCAAGCCGTGTCCACTTTGGCAGACAAAATTGCCGAAATCACCCCCAGGACGTTCCAGGTGGCATCCACTGCTTCTCGCGGCGACGACGAAAAAATCAATCAACTGTGCAAGCAAATTGCTGAATTATCCCAGCAAGTAGCACGGATGAGCCGGGAAAAACAGCCGCGAAGCAACAGCACACAACGGTACCGTTCCAGGTCGCAATCTTCGTCGCGAATCTGTTGGTACCACCGCCGATTTAAAGACAATGCAACGAAATGCACTCAGCCGTGCCACTACCAAAAAAACGATCAGGGGAGTTCGTAAACGCGGCACATGACTCCTTGTCTAATAATCGCCGCCTATTTCTAACGGATATGTCAACTAAATGGCTTTTTCTTATTGACACAGGGGCGGATTTGTGTGTATTGCCGAGAACATTTATAAAAGGACCGCGTGCGCGTACCGAGTACGAACTTAGCGCGGTAAACAACTCGGTAATTAGTACATATGGACATATAGTGTTAAATTTAGATTTTAAGCTGAGGCGAACATTTTCGTGGAAATTTGTCGTCGCAGACATCGACAAGCCGATAATTGGCGCAGACTTTCTCAGCCACTTCGGTTTACTTGTTGATATTAGAAACAAGCGCCTAATAGACAATGTAACGCAGCTGAAAGCAATCGGTGTAGTGCGGGAGTGTGTATCGCCACAAATAAAAACAATTTCCGGCGACTCGGCTTTCCATAAGCTTCTAGCGAAGTTCCCGGACATCGCGCGTCCGTCAGTTCTGCCTAAGAAAATAAAACATGCCACTACACATCGAATAATTACGTCAGCTGGACCTCCTGTCACGTGCAGGCCTAGAAGACTCCCACCGGATAGGTTACATGCAGCTAAGAAAGAGTTCCAGTTTATGCTCGATCAAGGAATAGCTCGCCCATCCAAAAGTAATTGGTCTGCAGCCCTTCATCTAGCGCCCAAGAAAGACAATGGATGGCGTCCTTGCGGAGATTATAGAGCGCTAAACGCGAGAACTCTGGCTGATTGCTATCCTGTGCCACACATCGAGGATTTCGCGCACAATCTTTTTGGTTGCAAGATCTTCTCAACAATCGATCTGGTAAGAGCCTTCAACCAAATCCCAGTCCACAGCGACGATATCTGCAAGACAGCAATTACAACTCCATTCGGAATGTACGAATTTCCATTTATGAGTTTTGGTTTAAAGAATGCTGCCCAGACGTTCCAGCGTTTTATAGATGAGGTTACCAGAGGACTCGACTTTTGCTACGCATTCATTGACGACCTACTGGTAGCTTCCACATCAGAGGAACAGCACCTGGAGCACCTCAGCCAACTTTTCAGCAGGCTCAGCGAGTATGGAGTACTGATCAACTCGGCAAAATGCAACCTTGGCAAGCCCAGCGTCAACTTCCTTGGGTACTCCATTTCACAAGAAGGAATTAAACCCCCAGAAGGCCGCATCGAGGCTATAAAGCAAGTGCCCAAGCCCAAGACAATTAAAGAGCTGCGCCGTTTCTTAGGAATGCTGAACTTCTACAGAAGGTTCCTTCCTAACGCAGCAGAAGTCTTGGCTCCGATGAATAAACACCTGCAAGGACCCAAAGTAAAGCCAAAAACGGAAATCCAATGGAACCCAGAGTCGGAAGAAGCTTTCTCACGCTCCAAAACAATACTAGCAAACGCTACCCTCCTGGCACATCCAGCACCTGCAGCTCCAACATCAGTAATGGTTGATGCATCTGATGTCGCCATGGGAGCTGTGCTACAACAGCATGTGGACGGAGCATGGCAGCCCTTAGCGTTTTTCTCCAAAAAGCTAAACGCTGCCCAGAAGAAATACAGCGCCTACGATCGGGAGCTACTGGCAGCTTATTCGGCTGTGAAGCGCTTCCGCTACTTTGTAGAAGGCCGAAAGTTCACGCTCTACACCGACCACAAGCCATTAATATACGCGTTTCAACAAAAGCCAGAACGCGCCTCGCCCAGACAATTCCGTCACCTGGACTTTATTGGACAGTTCACGACGGATATTCGTCATGTCGCTGGAAGCGACAACATTCCCGCGGATACATTATCACGTGTGTCTGTTGCAGGTTGTTCAGCAGCTTTTCCAGGCAGCCCAATTAACTACAAAGAGCTGGAAAAAGCCCAAAAATCAGATGCCGAGCTGAAGACATTCCTCCACCCTGAGGCCGTGCTAGCCTTGAAGAAGGTCTACTTCCCGGATCAGGATGCGGATGTCTACTGCGATTCGACTACAGGGACACTACGCCCTTTTGTCACAAAGCAGTTCCGACGCTCAGTGTTCGATGCCCTCCACAACCTCTCTCACCCCGGAATTCGAGCCACGACGCAGCTCGTCTCCTCCAGGTTTGTATGGCCTTCCATACGCAAGGACTGCAGCCTTTGGAGCAAGACGTGCATCCCATGTCAGCGCTCGAAGATCACCAGGCACGTAGCAGCACCAGTGGGAAACTTCTCCACGCCCTCCTCCAGGTTTGAGCACGTGCATCTCGACCTTGTTGGGCCACTTCCTTCATCGCTAGGCAATACGTACTGCCTGACATGCATCGATCGCTACTCCCGATGGCCTGAGGCCATACCAATCCCTGACATCACGGCTGAAACGGTGGCCAGAGCCTTCTTCAGTAGCTGGATAGCTAGATTTGGAGTGCCTCTGCGGATCACAACGGACCGCGGCCGGCAGTTCACCTCCAATCTGTTCAAGGAATTAGCCAACCTTTTGGGATCGCAGCACATGCACACGACAGCATACCATCCGGCAGCTAACGGCATGATAGAAAGATTTCACCGCCAGCTAAAAGCCGCAATTGAGTGCCACACAGACACCAAATGGACAGAGCACCTGCCAGCAGTTCTCTTGGGCATTCGCACAGCCATCAAGGAAGACCTCAACGCTACCTCAGCCGAGATGGTCTACGGCGAAAACATTCGACTACCAGGGGAATTTTTTACTGCTACGAAAGACGTACATGCAGCCGATTTCGTAAACCAGCTCAGAGAGCATTTTGACAAGGTACGCCCGACTGCAGCTCAGCATCATGGCCAGCGCAAAGCATTCGTCTTCAAGGATCTCGCGACTTCCACACATGTGTTCGTCAGAAACGATGCGACGCGCAAGCCCCTGCAAGCTGTTTACAATGGACCATTCCGTGTGATTTCCAGAGCAGCAAAAACCTTCAGCGTCGAAATCCGCGGCAAGCCAGTGACGACCACGATAGATAGGCTCAAACCCGCCTATCTTGCAGCTGAGCCAGAGCAGGAGCAAGCTGCAAGCAGCACCGCGGCGCACAAAGACGCCGATACAAACAAGCAGACGACAACCACCAGAAGTGGACGGCGAGTACATTTCCCGGATTACTTCCGGGCAGCATAATCTCGTGGCTTAACCACTGGTAAGGGGGTCATGTAGTGAAGCCATAAATCGCAATAACTCGTTGTCAACAGTTAGCGTAAGAATTCCAAAGAAAGGAAACTCGCCCATAAAATTAAACAGTGCGTGCAATAAAAATTCTTGAAGTGCGAGCAGTTAGCTTAAGTGCCATTTGAAAACTTTCGAGCTAAAGGGGTAAAAACGACTAATGTCAAAAAGTGATTTGTACGACGGAATACAAAAGAGAGAAACTCTGTAAACGTCCACGAGTTCCTGCAAACAAAAGCGAAAAGGAATGCTCAAATCTGACGAACACTTTCCTAAATAAGAAGCGAAAGTGGACGAACAATACGGCAGTAAAACTGCAGCTTCAAAAATCGAAAGTGAATGTCCAGTGGGTGCATCATAAAACTCCAACCCTTGTGCGCGCTAGTGAAAGTGTGTCGACCCTTTTGCCCAATAGATACAATACCATTGTTGTCACTAGAATAGAAAATCCTTTTTGTATATTGTGTAAATTGTGTAACATGGGTATATAAACCAGAGCGATGGGGTTGAAGAGAGGCATTGCATATCAGGTCTTCGCCTGTTAAACCACTTTGGTTAAACAGACACGCAAAGAGTCAAATCCTCGATGCGTTTGATATCAATCTCATACTTAGTGGAACATTTGCTTTGAATGTTTCCACGGGCCAAGTGTCAGATCCACAACCGCCCATACGTATGCCTGATTAAACAGACCTATTCGCTCTGCACTTGTAGTAATATAAAAAGCTAATCCGCACATTTAATTTTATGTCTGTAATCCGTTGCGTTAAATAAAGAATATTAAAAGTGGTGGAGTTATTCGTGTGTGTAATTTCTAACAAACACCGTAACCAACCCACTTTATTGGTGACAAATTAGTGTATGAAGCAAGAATACAGACTAAACGAAAGAGAGGCAGACCAAGACAAACATGGAACAAAGTAATCGGTAACATACTTCAAAAGAGAGGCAAATCATGGGAAGAAGCAGCAACCTTAACCAAAAATAGAAAGGCATGGAAGGAGTTCATTTATGGAAAGTGAATATAAAATTAAACGTGAACATTTTTAAAAGTATACCCGACACCTGTGTGGTACAAGGGTCATGATTATATATATAATAGTGAGGATTTTGTGTAGCCCAAATCCTACAGTTTTGCGAGTTTGGCTCATCGTTAAGCGTAAACGTGCACTCATCTGTTAAACACACATTCCTTAAAAAAATTTCTATCTTCGTCTAATTTTTCCATAATGGTGCTTTTTCAAATATTTTTGTACTGTAGTGTGGTGTACCCCATATATATAATACACATATATTGCTAGTAGGCCCTGAAAACGTCAGAAAACATTACGGCGCCGACATAGTCTCACTTAGAGTATAACGCGTCCCGTGCGCATGCGTGAGAATTCGAACTCCGCCTTTAGAAGCGAATTTTAAACTTGACCACTTCCCCATTGGCCGGACGACGCCGCCGCGCTTGCACACAGCTCAACATTATACACTGAAGAGTTGGTTGTCTGTCTCACTTCCTTGGTGAGTTTCCCACTCATAGCCGCTAGCAATATAGTAAGTATTAGATATATGGTGTACCCCAATATTTTCTGCTAGTTAGAGTACTGAAAGTAATACGTCGACAGCGTTTGCATTTTCTTGATGTCTTACATTCTGTAGGGCGTTTTTATTACATTTGCACTTATTATTTACAGTACCAGTTACTTCAAATTTGCAGATCGTTCTTTCAACAGGTCAATTGGTCGATTCGGATATTCTACACCAAACATATCACTTACTGCACGTACACTATTACCAGAATATTACCATTTTACCATTTGGCTAAAATGCAGTATCATAGACCACTTCTGCCTGATGCGCAGGAGCTATGCTAGGTTAGTTGCAGTTTAAGATTTGTGTGTACTTAGTACCCACCTATATTACTAGCTCGAGAAATGGTAGTTCAAATTGCAGATGCTGCTGTTATAAAGAGAACTGAGTGAACAATTTCAAGGTGTTTTGGAGTGGTCCACGATACTGCATTTTTTCTGGATCTTTTCATTGGTAAAAGTTTAGTATACGATCCGGTAAATTGTGTATGTGCAAAAATGTAACTGTGGACACAAAAATGTAATGTTGAACATACTGCCTTTTAGTATTTTTTCTCTAAAAAAAAAATTCATCAAGACCTAACAACTAACCTAAACCGCTAACCTGAACTGCCGAGAGCGCAACAACATTGCTTTAAACATGACGAGACGATCACGGCACCCACAACATTTTTACGTAGGCTGATCGAACTATAAAACATACTTCACTCCCAGTGCATGTGCAACAGACCGGACTGTGTACTAAAATTGAGCCCTTTTCATTAAACGAATACATAACATTAACTCAGAATTACTTAAAATATTTCTACATTTATTATTTAAGACGCTAACATGACAGCTAACTAACAATTGTTTTTTGTTTCAACGATTCCAAGGCACTATCTATTTTTGCTAAAGTACCAGTTTTAGTTTCCTTAATTTCCTTGTATGTAAAGTAAAAAAATAGGCACTGATATGGTTGTATACAGTTGAACAGAAATGCCTGGAGGCTGGATCAGGTTTCTGTTGATTGCACTGGTTCTTTATCCCTAATTTTTAAGCACATGAATGAGACTGCATTCATGTATTAAGACATTTGTAGTCAATGTCACTTAAAGGGATGATGGTGTTTCTACCCTTTAAAACGCAGCCTCACGTTTTATTAATTATGGCTTGGAAGAGAAATATTAATTGCTTAACTAAGTAACAACATATTAAAGTGCAAAGTGTAGATTAGTGGAACGATTATAATATTACAAAACAACTACTCGGCAAGCGGTAAGCTGTTATAGTTCCGCATGCGTTTGCAAGTCTGTGCGCTGAACTCGAGATTGTGGGTCGTTTATTTGCGAGATTTGCAAGTTACAGTTTTCTGGCCTTTAACTCGTTTGATTGCGAAACAATACTGGCTTTTAAATTGTGAACGATATTTAGTAAATTTGGACTGAAATTTATATCTGTTTAATTCAAATTAAACAACAGTATTTTTTTTTCTACAAGAAACATATTTACACTTTTTCTCTAAAATCCTTTGGGGAGCCAATATTTGAAAATTAAGAATTTAACATTGAAATCCCTATGGTGCGTGAACCAATTCTATGCCCGGTATAACTTATATCACGTATTTTTAAAATCCTATCAGTTTTATTCATACGCACATTTAATTTTCAATTATTTTAACCACGCATTTTTTCATTTGTATGTGTACAGTAAGAGTTCCATCAACATTTAAATGGAACTAAAAGCAATTGTAAATCTATTAAATGGTACATGTTTTGTTTCAATCCATTGTTTTAAATAATAATGCACGTATGACTAATCCAATCTCATGTTAGAGATTATAATTAATTTTAAAATACTACTCCAATGTTTGCGAAAGTATGTTTATTTATGCGAACACATGCAAATTCAATGCCACTTTAACACAATAGCTTAAAACAACAATATATACATTCCTCGCAGCTTACACATTCAATTGTTTGCGGTTTTTAAAATTTATTTTGAAATCATTCACAATAACTAAGCAAAATTTGCTTATTCCACTAACTGAAAATCTAGTATGGCACACAAGAGTAAAAAATTAAATTCCGTAGCTTGGCAAATAAAAAATTATAAAAGATAATGAGCTCTGTTTTTATCTAGATATGATTAGGCCACAGTGTATTTTTGTTAAAGTCTTTGTTTTACACATTGGAATTCGCGTTATGACTATATTTTAACACGCGGTTAAAATCCAGACGATTCTTTTTAATTTTCTATTTCATTATACTTTTCAAGATGTCAATGGAATGCAATTGAAACTCATAAGCACTAATAATACCATGGCATACCATACCTACCAATACAAAAATAATAACTTTTAAGATCAATAAACACATATTAAGAGACTTGAAATGTTCAATTACTACAATTGTATGTAATTCTAATTCTAGTTGTCACTATCCCTGCTGATATTTAAAATCGTTAACAGGTTTAAATAATTAATAATAAGAAATTTGATTATTAGCTGCTAAATTTCTAATTGCCTGTAAAAATTATCATTAGGTAGTGAAAACGATGATTCATGATTTATGAATAGATTTCTATCCAATTATCTCTAAAAATATCGATAAATAACTACTTATATTGATAAATACAATTGTGACCTCCAAAAAAATGCACATTTTTACGTGGGAAATATTAAGTTTTTATTATCTGTGTTTTTAAAAAGCTAATTGTCAGTAGAATATTAGTTTTGTTCCCACGACTAAGAAAAATTAGAATAATTGCCATACATATATGAAAGATTTTAATAATTTCTTGGAGCAGCAGACTATAATGCCTTCTAAATTCATTTTTCATGCTTTTATGAGGCTGGTTCAACTGAAACACGTTTATAGTGGGCAGGCCATTTAGTGACAAAACAAATGAATTCTAGGTGATTATCGACGTGTTATTCTTTTAGGTATAACTTCACAAGTGGTTATAAACAAATCCCCTACTATATGAAAATATATAATAAATAAATATATATACAGGGAGAGTTAAAAGTATGGAGACACCGATTTGCTGTCGTTAATATTCATTTTATAAGAAAATGTTCAATACAGAAGTTTTTTATGAAATTTTTATCTACATACTGATATAAGTACACGAAATATTTTATTATTAATTTGTTTTTGAGTTATGACTTTCCGCGATATTTTTTTAAATGGCAACCTATTGATGTTATACTACTATTCGATAGAGAATTTTTACTCTTTATAATGGTATAAAATATTTTTGGGTTCGCATAACCTTTCTTCGAGAAAATTCCGGTTAAAGTTACAGTATTTACAATTAATTAACTTCCCGATTCGTAAACGATACAGCCATGATAAACAAAGGCTGAATTTGTTTGTTTACAACACTATCGCTTCACTTTTGTTTATCATGGCTGTATCGTTTACGAATCAAAAAGAGATTTGCACACATAATGCTTTCCTGTTAAATATAAATACTAAATGAAAAACATGTATTCGAAGTTGCCCCGAAATTTACAGGCTCGCAAAGTTCTAACTTCAGTAATGCACGATTATCCCGAGAAAAAATCTAAAAAACAATCCAAAATCAATTGTGTCACCCAAACTGAACAAATGGAAAACAAATTGGAAAAGAACAAGTCAAGAGTTATAAAATGAAAAGACACGAGGGAAGTTCCTATGATTTCCACCAAACATACAAATACCGACTTCCATTATTATTCTGCACCCAGAAAAATAGTTAGGTGGTATATGTATAAAGGTATTATTGACATCTGTTAATGGAATGGCAATTGACTTCACAAAAAAAATCAGTAATGCTGGGGTAAAAAACAAAATACAAACACAAGCTTGGTACAGCCGTAGGGGCTGTAGAAGATCGAACGGCTTATTCGTAGGCTTGGGTGCAACGCCTTGGCTTACTGAACGACATAAAAAAATAAGTTATTATAATCGTATCCCCTTTTACCTAATAGGTGTCAGGTTGTAATGTAGCATGCTGTGTGGATGCTTAATTAATTCAATATTAATATTCAGATATCTATATCATGTGATAACAGTTGGTGATAGATTACTGGTGTTAGTAGCAATAGGCAACCAGGGGGTTATTTACTGCAAGTGAAAAAACTTCTTTAATTTTGAATAATCTACATTTAATAAGTCACGTTAAAGGGCTAACTTTCCTTTAATTGTGAGAGTAATATTGTATATTTGGTACGTGATAGCAAGATAGCCTTCTTCACGATCAAATTTGACAAAGGTCACAATTATTATTCATATTATAATTTCAAGATTGTTTGAAACCATTTGAAGTGGTAATTGGTACTTAAACCATCAGTAAGTGAAAGTGAGAGTGATTGTGGCATGCTGTACTACCGTTTATCAAGGTATTAAGAGGTACGAGAGCTACAACAAACTATTTTGGGTCTTCAACAACTCAAGGGAGGTGTTTGACGACTGCCAATCAGTTAGGAGCTGATAGAAAATACACTCAAGGTACAAGTGAGTCTCCGTGAAGGTTAGTGTATTTTTATTAACAAGTTTGGTACGACAAAATTAGTGGAAAAAGCATTGAAATTTAGGTTTAGAGTACAATTTAGAATATTAAGTTTTCTAAATTTGCTTTGATTCGGGTACTCGACGTTTTCGGCCATTATAAGTAGAAATTATATCATTTTGGTCTAGGTATCTGTAATTAATTTTAACCTCAATTTGGAAAAAGTAATTTGATTAAATAATTTCACAACATTTAGTTTTGATTGATTGTAATGTCAAACCAAGCATAATAATACAATCTAACTTAAAAGAAGTCAATACAATAATAATTTTGTAATTCAGTATTCAATTATAAAGAGATTCATTATAACCTTTACTCATTCAGCTGAGGAAGATAGATTCTTATTTGCTCAATAAACTGACTAGCCGAGGTAATTTTAAATAATAGTCAAGTGACATAATTTCAATCATATATTTTCATAAGTGAGATATGTCAATTTTGAAAGTAATTCAAAAGCACCAAGGTAAGTGTTTAATACATTATTCTAGATACTACTTCTGTTAACTAAGCAATAGGGTAGATATCCAATTTACTAATTGTAATAATCGTTCAAAAAAGAGTTATATAACAGGGTTTACGTTCTACATTTCACTTTATACATCTTACTTTATACATCTTACTTTATATACAGTAGAACTCGGTTATAACGAATTCCACGGGACCGCTATATTTGTTCGTAATAACCGTTATTCGTTATACCCAAGAAGGTCATAATTTGAGCAAATTTCCAACTTCCGTATAATTTCTACTTTTTCGGAAACCGATAAAATTTTCTGTTTAACTCCCGACATTTTTCCACAACTAGAAAATGCGTAGGTACATACGGAATGTCAGTAAAGGAACGACCAACATACATCCACTTGAAGATTTTTGTAACTCTTTTTGTTGCGTTATATGCCAACGTCTTATAGCTATTGTACTTTTAATCCTGTAAAGGGTTTTGTTAAATGCAATAGCTAAGACGTGGCTATGACGCAACACTTTCGTTTTGCTGAATGCGATAACAGAACTGAGCCATAACATCGGGCGAAACCCATTATCGCTTTTCGAAGAACTGGATCCTGCAGGTAGCTGCTGGATTCTAAGAAAAATGGAGTTGCTTACAATGCCCACTATCTCGTGCTATTGTACAGAGTGCTAGAGAGAGCTAGAGAAAGTGGCCTACGAAATTTAACTGACCACTATTTTCCTAAAAAACCTTCCTTATTATAATGTTGCCACAACAAAATACCTAATATCTTTCAGTTACATTTTATTAGGAGATGAAAAGGATCAGTTCTGAGAATGTATTCTTAAATTTTGGTTCGTTATTCCCGTGAAACGAATTCGTAATAAACATGAAATAATGGTGAGGCACTAACACCCCTTGAAGGAGCTTGGCATGCATTAAATCCAATGTAATTCAAATATACCTTCAAAATTATTCGTTATAAACGTGAATTCGCTGTAACCATGATCGTTAAAAGCGAGTTCTACTGTATTTACATTATATTTCATTTCGTATCTATACATTTTTTCCATTCTTTTCTCTTTTTTGCTTCTTCCCATGTTTTTCCTCTATCTTGGACTATTCTACCTATGTCTTGATTCCATGTTTTTCTTGGTCTTCCTCTTTTCTTCTTTGTCTGTGTTCTCGCTTCGTATACTAGTTTTACTTGTCTGTTATTATTCATTCTTTGTATGTGTCCGCACCAACTAATTTGTCTCTGATCGATAAAGTTCTATTGTATTAAATACTTTTATTTTTGTCTGTTTAGTTATTTCTTGTTTATTTATGAATTTTTGGCTCATTGCATAGTATAGTTTTATTGTTTTGTCGATTCTTTCATTTATTTCAGCTTCTTGTTTTCCTGTTCCCTCGAATGTTACCTCTAAATATTTGAATTCTTCTACTTGTTCTATCTTGACATTGCTTATTTCAATATTTGTTTTAATATCTTTGTCTCCTATTACAATTATTTTCGTTTTGTTTATGTTTGCCATTTTTTAGTTTTTTAATTACATTCTTCAGTTCGTCCATTTTTATTTCTTCAGTTTCTTCGTGTTCTCTCTGGGTTTCGGTTTCGGTTTCATTTGTATTCTCTTCATTGTTTTGTCTTTGTTGTCCTAGTAATTCCTGGAAGTATTTTCTCCATCTCTCCATTATATCTTTTTTATTTTTTAGTATTTCTTGGTTTTTATTTTTTATGTATATTTATTGTGTTGTTTTTTGTTCTAAGGGTTTTTAGTACCCTATAGAATAATTTCTGATTACTATTACTATCATTTTCCATCTTATTTCCGAACTCTATCAATGATTTTTCTTTTGCTGCTGCCACTAGCTTCTTTACTTTTGTTCTTTGTTTCTTATATGTTTCATACCGTTGTGGGGTTTTGTTTGTTAAATTTTTTTTCTATTCCTTCTTCTTCTTCTTGATTTCTTCTTTAGTTCCACCAGACTGTTTGCTTTTTCCCATTTACTGTTTTGCATACTCCGCATATCTCTTTTGCTGCCTCTATAATTATTTCTTTGAATGTGTTCCATCCTTGTTGTGTATTAGCCTGTTTTATACTATCAAATTTATCCTGTAGTTTCTTTTCCGTTGTTTGTAAGTATTTTGCAGCGATGTCTTTATTTCTAAGTTTATAATTTTTTATTGTTTTATAACTTTCTTTTTTTATTCTGTGTATTTCTGTTTTATTTTTCCTATCAATAGGTAGTGGTCGCTATAGATTTCCGCTCTTCTTCTCACTCTTACGTCTAATATGTTTTTTCTTTCTTCTTTTTGAACTATTATATAATCGATTATTGATTTTTCTTCTCTATTTTGTTGTTCTCTGGTGAATTTGTGAATTTTCTTGTGCTGGTAGAAAGAGTTTATTATTATTAAATTTTGAAGTTGGCAGAAATCTAGCAGCCTTTTTTTATATTCTGTGTCTTTCTTGCCTTCTCTACTAGTGAAGTCTCCTGCCAGATATAGTATTGCTTTAGCTTCTTCTGTTATTGTTGTTAGGCCTTTCCAGAATTTATCTTTTTCGTTTGCTCTTTCATTTTCGTCTAGTCCATATATTGATATTGTTGTGTACTCCCTTTGTTCGTTTCTTAGTTCTAGTAGTAGGATTCTCTCGGATATTGCTTTCCACTCTATGATTTGTCCTGCCAATTTTCTATGTACTACACACCCTACTCCTGCTGCTGCTCTCTGGTTACTTTGCACTCCACTGTATATTAGTGTATGTCCATTTGTTACGTGTATTTTACCATTTCCTTTTTTTTTGTTTCACTTAATACCAATATGTCTACATTTGTATCTTCAAATTCGTTTATTATTTCAATTTCTTTATCTTGTATACTTTTAGTGTTCCACACTCCTAGTCTCCATATATTTATTTTGTTTTTTCCTTGTGTTTCTTTTATGTTTCCTTTATTCTTTTTTATTTTTATAGTATTATTTTCTCCGTTGTTCGTTGTCATGGTTGATTCATTTGGGTGATTTTCCTTTAGTTTTTTAAGATGTTAAGTTTGAAATCTTTATTCGCTTTATTCCATATGTATTGTTTACCATTTATTTCTATCTTCTGATACCCAATTTCTCTTACTGATATAGTTAAGTCGTCCTCTATGTAAATATTCTTTCCTACTAGTTTATGCTTGTTTCGCATTATTTCCATTTTATTCTCGAAGTTTTCAATTTCCTCTACTAACATTCTTCTTTTCTCCCCCTTTCCTTCTTCATTTACTCGCGCGATGTTTGACTTTACTCCTATATCATTCTGTATGAACTCTTCTACTTGAGTGGTTGGCTCGCTATTCTTGTCGATTGTAATTCCTTTTATAACTATGTTACTTTTCCTTTTTTCTTCTCTTGCTTCTCCATTTTTTCCTCTAGCTTCTCAATTTTTTCGTAAAGCTCTTTCTTTTCGTTTTCTTATTTTGCTTCTCTTTTTATCATCTCCTCTTTTATTTTCCTAAGTTCCTTGCTATTTCTATTTAGTTCTTGCTTAATTGTTTCTTGCATTTTTTCATTGTTCTTTTGGAATTCCCTTCTGATTTCTTCCATCATATTTAGCATTACTTTCTGCATTATCTCTTTGAGTTTGTTTTTTTTTCTTTATTTTCCATATTTGGTCTAATATCTTCTACACTATTGTCTACTTTTGTTGGCGTTCTGTGTGTTTCTTTTTTTCTCGTGGCAACCTCTTTTTCCTGGTTTTCTGTTTTGCTGCTTCCTTGTTCTCGCTTACTCTAAAATAGTCGTCTAGCTCACCTAGACTGTTTGTTCTTTCGGTTCTATTCATTTATTGTTTTAATATTTACACGTGCGTCGATGGTCTGAACCAGTTAGCATTTAAATGTGATGTGATGTTACGAACTACAACTGATTGTCACGTCGGTTTGTGAATTTTCTGATCATTCTACTGTTGCCGCTCGCCTCTGCTCTAACTTTACCGCCGCGATTCGTATAAGCCGTTCACGATCTTTTTGGGTCAGGTGAGGCTATGACCGTCTAATAATTTTGTTGGCAGAACCTCTGTTGCAACTAAACTCCCTCATGGAAATTGACACTTTTTGTGTTAGGTTAGGTGGTTTTCAGTTTAAGGTTATATTTTCTGAATAGGTACATTGTTGCCGGATATTATCTAGTTTCCACATCAACTCGCGTTATTTTAAATTTGGTCTGTCCTATTTAAATTGAAAGTAGCATCGTTTAACGGAAATTTTTTGTTGTAACAAAATTATTTTGGGCATTTTGACTTTTCCCTTGACGGAAATTAAAATTATTTTTACACATTTGATAAATCATTTATTTTCTTACGAATATTAAAATAATAAATCTGGCAATGTGGTGGCAAGAAAATTTCGAACAGACACTGACAGAAAAAAAAGTTGCATCCACTACATCATCGAATCAGTTAGTCCAACATGAAAAGAAAAAATCATAGCCAACTCTGTCCCAAAAAGGTCGTGAACGGCTTATACCCGTTAAGCCTTGTGGCAGTTCCGAGTGTGCACGCCGTTTCGTTGTCCCACTTTTCTAAATTCACTTGAAAACTCCTGTCTATTTGTTTCTCGTATGTAATTGTTCACCACTAAACTCCACTTCCTAATCACTGCACTCACTCTTTCCTTTTTACGTTTAAAAAATAACGTGTTCACGTACTCGTGTTGCCGCCGTGCGGTAAGAGATAAAATACTCCACACAGCAAAAAATTACGCTCGTCACACGTACGACCGTTATTCTAATGGAAATACCAAATGCACCAGTGTCTCCTTCTCCCTCATGAATGACTCTCTGTTACTGCCCTTTGCGTGTCTTTCCTTACAGGCAATTTAATTATTATCAATGTAAGTGCCGAAAGTTGGTCCATTAATGAAGTAAAACCTGAACTGCCAACAACACGTGTAGAACCAACAAGGACTACAATTGCTATTTTCAGGCTAAGTGTGATACTGGGTTGTGCAGGGAGTACAGAAATGAAGCTCTGTAGGGAAAGTAATAAGTTAAATTTTGACTTTTTGAATTGAATTTTAAAAAATTGTAATAGGAGATTAGTTAAGTCAATTTGGTGTTAAAGTTTGCATGATTAATATTATATTAAATAAAAATCATTAAGTCGTAAATAGTTTAATAAATAAGCAAAAAAACGTTTCGCACAATTAAATTGGCTTCATCAGTTTATGATAATAAGAGCATTATGTTGAAATGGTTAAATGGAAAATTACAATTCTGAAAAGTTAAAGAATAGGTTAGCGAACTACAATAAAATTCCCTTAAAAATGTGTACTTACGGTTTAATTAATTTTTGTAGAACATAACTATAATCATTACGACTTTTTTATATTTTTTATAATACTATTAAAGTAAGGAGTTAAATGATTAAATTTACATTTTAAATAAATAACTGTTATAAATTATTTTAATTAATATTTTACTGGCTTTCATTTCGAAGCAAGCAAGAAGTCTGAAATATTAGATAAAACTGCAAGGTTACATACAATATTTGCAATTTATCAGTAAGTGCGCAGAGGTTTAAAACTGGACATGCATTCGTTCAATTATTGCAGGGTTGTATTAAGTGAAATTTGAAAATTGTTATTATAAGGCGATATTAGCTAAGCAAAACATATTATTTAAGAAATGTGAAATTTTAGATATTTTATTTGAATAAATTGTGATAAATAGAACTTAGATTGTCAATATCAGTTCTATAATTAATTATAGAACTGATATTGACAATCTAAGTTCTATTTATCACAATTTATTCAAATAAAATATCTAAAATTTCACATTTCTTAAATAATATGTTTTGCTTAGCTAATATCGCCTTATAATAACAATTTTCAAATTTCACTTAATACAACCCTGCAATAATTGAACGAATGCATGTCCAGTTTTAAACCTCTGCGCACTTACTGATAAATTGCAAATATTGTATGTAACCTTGCAGTTTTATCTAATATTTCAGACTTCTTGCTTGCTTCGAAATGAAAGCCAGTAAAATATTAATTAAAATAATTTATAACAGTTATTTATTTAAAATGTAAATTTAATCATTTAACTCCTTACTTTAATAGTATTATAAAAAATATAAAAAAGTCGTAATGATTATAGTTATGTTCTACAAAAATTAATTAAACCGTAAGTACACATTTTTAAGGGAATTTTATTGTAGTTCGCTAACCTATTCTTTAACTTTTCAGAATTGTAATTTTCCATTTAACCATTTCAACATAATGCTCTTATTATCATAAACTGATGAAGCCAATTTAATTGTGCGAAACGTTTTTTTGCTTATTTATTAAACTATTTACGACTTAATGATTTTTATTTAATATAATATTAATCATGCAAACTTTAACACCAAATTGACTTAACTAATCTCCTATTACAATTTTTTAAAATTCTGTAGGGAAAGTGTTAATATTTAATACCACGAAATATTCGTATTCTACTACAAATCTATTTTGAGCACCCGTTTTTAACATTCTGCATCGCTTAATTTTATAATAAAAAACTGGAACAATTTTAAACTCCAAAAACTCTTTATAGCACGAAAGAAAATTGTGAAATTAGTTTTAACATCAATTCTTTGAAGTTTAAAACTGTTTTTTAACTCCTGTCCAACTGGAAGTTGCGAAATATCAGTTTGGTAAGAATCAACTATACAAAAATGTGAAAATGTTTGGCCATTGAACACTTCAACTACAATTAAAGTAAAAAAATATTGCCAATACTGAATGCTCCTTAAAGACTTCTGTTTATATATTCTACTTATAAATTCTAAATTAATGTTGCACCCTTTTTGTTTTTAAGGTCTAATTATTTGCGAAATTTGAAATTTTCATACCATTTTAAGAAAATATTCAGTATAAAACTGCTGAATAACGAAATCTATGTCTAAAAACAACACATAAAGCTTACCTTATATTCGTGTCTTTAGGTGTCGGAGTAGCACTCAAATTGGTTATTTTCGGCTGCACGTTAATAAACTGGTTTTTAGTGGAGAAACTGCTGGACCGTCGTATAGGGCTGTTATTGGGGGAATTTTGTATTTTATGGACAACTTTGTTCTGCGACTGTGAATATTGATTCAACTTATTCGTGTAAGTTTGATCAATACCTTGAAGATTCTTATTCTGAAAGTGCTCTAACTTGTTTGATATTTTCAAATTCTTATCATCGAAGGAATTGTGGCGAACATGCATGGATTTCTGCTTGAGCAGATCCTGCGTCTCGTTATTCAGTCGTAAATTGCACTTGTTATCGTAATCGCTATCCTGGTCACTGTCCAGCGACAGCCGCTTCTGCAGTGAGTTGATGTAATTCTGCGTGGGCTTCAGGAAGGACTCAGTCTCCAAGCTGCTGTCCGAGAGGTCGATGTTCAGGGAACTAATACTATTTCTGCTACGTGGTCGCGATAAGGCAGAATGCACCGGAGACGGGATCTTTGTAGGTGAGTTTTTGCCAGAAATGCCTCCCACAGGTGGAGGCAAATTAGTCACTTTCCCTAAGCTCAGACTGCCTTGAACTAAACCGGGCTCGTTCTCAGTGGAACTCTTGCGCTCTAAATTATTCTTTAGCTCAGCTTTCGACAAATTTTCTACAACTTTTCCACTATCCTGGCTCACCGTGAACGATGCATGAACTACTCCATTATTCTGACTGAATCCCAGATCGACGTACGTTTGGATCTGCACCTCTGACTTTGTCAAACTTGGCTGGCGGACGTGCCCCTTGCCCTTGCCCTCGCTCTTGCGGCTAAAGGCGCCACTGGACGTAACCGATGTGAAGCATCCTTGGTCCAAGGCCTGCTCTAGCCCAATCCCGGTCTTCGCCTTTGGGCTCGGGTACAGGATCTTGTCGAGCGATCCGTCGCCATCACCATTGGTTTGGGGCTCGTCTGTGATGGACATGTTCTGCGTCGGTGATAAAATGGGTGACAGCAGTTTCGATTTCTGGTCATAGCCGCCCTTCTGGACTAATAGAGTGGGCGACTGTGGAACGGTTGGGGATTTGGGGGAGGGTATCGTTTGCTTTTGGGGGATCTGGAGCACCTGAGGGGGCTCCTTCGGTTTCGCATGTATTATTTCTCTCGTTCGTACGTGTCCGGCACTGCTTGCTCTCGGCAATGATTGCCTACGGGGCCGCTCCTTGTTGTTGCTTAAACTCTGGATGTATTCCTCAGTCTTTTTCATGACGGACACCTTTAAAAAAAGTTTGAGTATTATACATCTACATATCACGTTTGAATAAAGTTGGTCGTTTGTTTTTTTAAATACTAAAATGAGTAGCAAATTTTAAAAATTGCAGTTTAGAAGTAGGGCTTGTTAAGACCGGTACTGTTCAGTATCCCCTGAAAAAGCTGTGATTTCAAAGTGTCCTATTTTTTTTGTAAAGTGTTTAAAAAAAATCATGTTTCTAGATACGGCAATCATCATAACTACAATAAGAAAATTTGGGCCAAATTGGTCTAGCTGTTTGGTTTGTAAGCTCTAGGAACATTCTATTCACTGCCGTATACAGGGTGTTCTTAATTCGTATGTTTTGCAGGTTATGTCTGTATCTGTTATGTTTACAAAATAGTACCCTTGTTCAATCTCTCTTTAGTTTGAATATTTTTTAAAATCTTGAAATATCTTCCCCATTTAAAAAATAGAACAAAATGCAATGCACAATTCTATCTAGTAAAAATCATAATTATGCATAAATGTAAAGCAAAACTTAATCTTCTAAAATGAAACCTTTTAATATTAATTTATTTTCTTACAAAAATAGTGCAAAAAACTAAGGAGCAGCCAAGACACATTGAGAAATATAGAAGAAAAATAATGTGAAAAAAGAAATCTAAATGCAAGGAGAAGAAAAGAAAATTATCTGGCAAAACGAATTCCAGCAAGTCAAAATCCAACGAATGGGAAGGACACAAAATAAACTATCAGCAGCTTTTGAGGCCAAAGATGTATTATATCATCACTTTTGTTTCTTATAGCAATGGATCAAGTCTTAGCAAAAGCAATAGATGGAAATAACGGAGGTATAAGATGAAAAAGAGATATTACAAGATCTACACCTTGCTGATGATATTTGCCTTCTATCACACACAAGGCCTTGTGAAGTGAAGTGAAGTGACAGTGAACAAGGAACAAATAATAGTACAAATGATTCTGCAAATATAGTAACTCTGAAACAATATTTCAAGTAGTGGAAGATTAAAAAGAGCAATTTTAAAAGGAGCAATACGGCAGATCCATTGCGCAAACGCAAAAGACCACAAAAACAAAAATTAAAATCAAAAGCTCAACACTAAAATGGGCAGTGAAAAAATATTAGGATATGATTATGAAAGTGATGAATCCTCAACTGAGGATGGCAAAAGAAAATGATCGGAAAAACGATGAGATTTTCCATAGAAGTACAATGACAGCTAAATCACCCAAGGGAAAAGCCAGTAAATGGTGGTAAAAAAATAGTAGAACAAGACAAATAAAAGCAAAATGAACGACAAAGGCCAAGAGGACAGACAAGACACATCATTGAAGAGCTTGCTTAGAGAAATAATGAAAGAGATTAAAGACATGTGTTGAGACCAAGAAGACAACAAGAAGAAGTACGAAAGATGAGAGAGGAATTAAGCGAAATAAAAAAAGAACAAGTGTACAATAAACAAAAAAATGATAGTTAGAAATTACAAGAAAGAAAAGAGAATGGGTGAAAGGGAAGCAAGAAATGGCACTAAGAATGTAATTGTTTGAAAATATGATGGAAACAAGAGAAATAATATAATAATAGAAGAATTAATAACTATTGAAACACTTCTTCTTTGGCTAATTCTTATGTGCTCTTAAGACGTCGGATAACTGCATAATGAAATGGGTGAATGTATTTAAAGCATACAAAATTGCCAAAACTCAAGCAAAAAAAGCAATTCAAACAAATGGAAATAATGGCGAATAAAAATTAATTGAACGGACAAAGGGTAATAATAATTATCGACAAATATCTATCAAGTAAATAAATGAGGACACAAAATTGAATTAAAAGTTGGGCAAAGAGAATAATCAATAACAAGGTACAAAAGGGACAATGAACTTGGATAGCACAAAACGAAGTAACAGATCACTGAAAGAAAAAAATGCAAATTAAGAATTGCAACATGGAATATAAAAACCCTACTAGAAGAAAGCCGGTAGTAACAAGTTGCAACTAAAGTGAAAAGATATGACATTGCCGTAGCAGTGCAAGAAACAAGAAACAAAAGATCAAGAGAGATAAACAGAAAACAATATCATCATCATCATCATTTCCAGCATTTTTAAACATATGCCTCCCCAAGCCGTCGTCATACTGGTCGATCAGAGGTAGTTGGCATCCACTGTGGTCCTGCTGCACTGCTGATATCGTCTCACCATCTAGTTCTCAGACTAGAGACAAAGAATATACAATACTATTATCAGGAGAAGACAAGCAAGAAACAGCACAATTTAAATCAGTAATCGGAAAAATAACATACCTGAGGAATCAAGGCAAAGCTGTTCAATATGTCGATTATTGGAGCATACGACCCAATAGAAAATGCAGATGATAGTAGAAAAGTAAGCTTTATGAGGAGTTTGAAGATCTGCAGAATGGTTTAATAAAGAAATCATAGAGCTTCAAAAACATAAAAACTATTACAACAAAATTAAAAATCTATCTGAACACCACTATGCGGCATATAAAGGCATTAGAAGGAGATTGAAATCACTGATCAGTACGGAATATAAAAATTATATCAAATCAACTGAAGATGCTGTTACTCAGAATATTAATACTTTTTGGACTTACGTTCAACATAAGCGCAAGGCCAGTGGCAATCATACCACACAATTTGAGGCAAACGGTACTGTTTTACAGAACAATGAGGCAGCAAACGCATTCGGTCGTTTTTTCCAATCCGTCTATGAAACAGATTCATATAATTATGACACCAAATTTTTAAATGCGGATGGTACTTTAGATATATTTCATATTCAAGGCATCACTAGCGATGACTTCAAAATGGCAATCAGGAGGTTGAGACCGAAGAAATCGGCTGGTTCCGATTTTGTTCCCCCTTATGTTTTAAAGGGATGTGCACAATGGCTTGAGCTACCATTGCTACACATTTATAATCTAGCGGTGAACTCTGCAACATTCCCTGATGTATGGAAGGAGTCAATAGTTATACCATTGCATAAAAGTGGTAGCAGAACGGATGTTAGTAACTATCGGCCGATTTCTCTGATATCATCTCCTGCTAAAGTGTTCGAGCAAATTATTTATAATAAACTATTTAATCACGTAAAGCCGGTAATATCAGATGCTCAACATGGTTTTGTCCCCCAAAAATCAACAGCAACCAATTTATCCGTATTTACTAATCAAATTTATGAAGCACTAGAGAAAAAAGAACAAGTAGATACAATTTACACCGATTTCAAAAAAGCTTTCGATAAAGTAAATCACGAAATACTGTTGAATAAGTTGAACGGATGTGGGCTGTCTCATAATATGCTAAGATTCTTTGCGTCGTACTTAAGCTTCCGCAGATTTACAGTTAAATTCAATGGGAATACATCGGGAAAGTTTACAGCAAATTCTGGAGTCCCACAAGGTTCCAACTTAGGGCCTTTGTTATTTTTAATATTTATTAATGACCTACCCGATGTATTAAGTACCACTAAATCTCTCTTATTTGCAGATGACCAAAAAATGTTTCAAAAAATTAACTCACTTGAAGATTGTTTAAACTTACAAAAAGACATAAATAACTTGTATGACTGGAGTGTCAAAAATAAACTCCCACTTAATGTAAATAAATGTCAAGTGTTGTCGTTTGCTCGCAATAAAACTCCAATATTATTCGATTATAAAATTGCTGATAATGTACTACAGCGAACCAGCTATATTAAGGATCTTGGTGTAAAGTATGATGACTCTTTGAGTTTCAAAAAACATGTGCAATGCATCATTTCCGACTCATATCGAAATTTGGGATTTATATTAAGGCAATCACATGAATTTAGGAATATAAAAGCTGTCAAAATACTATATTATACACTAGTAAGACCAAAACTGGAGTACGCATCAACTATCTGGTATCCTAATAATATAGGAGAAATTAAACAAATTGAAAAAATACAAAATAAATTCCTTAGATACCTTTATTACAAAAAATATCAAAGATATCCAGATTATCATTTTATTAGATCAACAAATCTGCGCCAACAGTTTGAAATTCAGAGCCTCAGTATCCGTAGAAATATCTCGCTTTTACAGTTTGGTTTTAAAATTTGGAATAATTTACTTTGCGATAGTTATTTATTATCATTGTTTAAAATACGCCTACCACCAAAAAATACCAGAGCCATGGCCATGTTTCACGTTCCAACTGTTGAATTCACGTTTAGAATTCCAATTTTAGTGATGTTTCGACTTCTAAATGAAATATGCTTGTTAAACGACATTGACTTAACAATGAAATACAAAGATTTCTTAAAACTAGTCACAACCTATTACAGCTTCTAATTATGCTTGTAATCAATAAAATGTTACTACTACTATGTCAAACCATAATTGAACCAGAGTCCTCTACAAAATTCTACAATAATCTGTATGATCTGCATATTAAATAATTAATGCATGTTACTATTTAATAGTTAGTTTTTTGTGCTCTAACTGCATTAAAACATAAAATATATTTAATATTAAGCGATTCATGTAAAAAGGTCTTCGACCTGTTTGAATCTTGGTTAATAAATAAATAATTATTTTATGTACATCAAACCCATAATTTCAATTTATTTTCAATAAATGTTAATTATAGTTATTAAGGTACCAAGTGCATTATGAGTAAAATAAGAGCCCAAGATTGTTAGTGTACTAACCGAGGGCCTTTGGCCCGAGGTGTGTACAACAATCGCGGGCTCTTAGCTCATAATGCCCGTGGTGCCTTCAAGGTTTTATGTCCTACCAATTTTCTTACCCTAATTCATATTCATAATCAATTCATTAGCTGAGCTGTCATTAATTTTTATTGTGACAGTGGTGCATAATTTTGGAAATAAAAGTTGTATCCATGGAAACAAATACTGTTAATTTTTCATAATAACCCTAGTGTTCTTATGAAGAAAATAATTGCCCTGGAGCGTTATTTTGTATCTAAGATACCTTAAAATAGAGTCATTAATTCAATTAATGTACTGGTAAGACATAAAATAAATAAGATTTCAGCTGTAATATTATTATTCTTCTTGTATCTGTTCCCAATTTTTATTTCCTTTACGATCAAGGAAGTATTGGATTCACCCCCAAAAATTCGAAATTGAGTTTTCAACAGATCTTCACGTTTTAGAGTCCCCTGAACCCAAAAAACATTTTTTTTTCATTGGTCTGTGTGTCTGTCTGTGTGTCTGTTTGTCTGTGTGTCTGCCTGTGAACAGAATATCTCAAAAACTAAAAGAGGTGTGACGTTGAAACTTCATATATAAGTTTTGTGGACTATCTAGATGCGACAGTAAGTTTTTGAAGAAAATCGCGTAATCGAAAGTATGGGTTTACTTTTGTGATTTGTCAGTTGTTTCGATTATTAACTCCTATTTTAAATAGAACACCCGGTACATTATTGCATTTTTGAATTCTTCTTAAAATTTTAGAGAAAATTTGTCTCTTGAACTAACGCTCTACTTTGTACCGTTTTGGTTGAATTTGTAATTTCTGAAAATTTTTGACAAATGCTTAAAAATTAAAAATTTATTTTTTGGCTAATTATAACATCACTGTAAAAGGACGTTGTGTGCGTGTATCACACCAGATAATTGAACATTGTTTCGTAACAGTGATACGAGGGCAGAGTGAGAAACTTGATAAAAATAACACTAAGGATCTTACAATCGCAAATCCCAGTAGGCATCTATCAATATCATTTGTCACTAGACTACATTAAAATTTTCAAACTGAATTGTCATTTAATTCATTGTTGTTAGGCATTGAAAGCAGACTACCTCTCAAATTTTTGCAAATATGGAAAAAAGTGAATTTCGTGTACCAATTAAACATTATTTTTTACGTGGAAAAACCATAACGCACACCAAAACAAAGCTTAATAAATATTATGGGATTCTTCACCATCGATTAAAATGATTCACAAATGGTTTACTGATTTTCGTTGTGGTCGTACAAGTACAATCGATGCCGAACGTCCAGGACGCCCAATTGAGGTGACCATGATATTGTCTTGCAAGACCGTAGAGTGAAGGTGCGCGAGATAGTTGAGATAGTACGTATCTCAGATGAATGCGTGCGGAATAGTTTTGCACAAACATTTGGATATGAGAAAGGTATCACGCGATGCGTGCCGCGTTTGCTAATAATTGATCAAAAACGTACACGTTTAAAAACTTCAGAGGCAAATTTGGGGATGTTTAAGAGCAATAGAAAGGAGTTTTTACGTCGTTTCATAACAGTTGATGAAACATGGATTTATCATCATACACCGGAGACCAAGGAACAGTCCAAATAATGGATTGCTACTGGTGAATCTGCTCTGAAGCTAAAGCCGTTTTATCGGCCAACAAAGTCGTGGCCACAGTTTTTTTGGGATGTCCGCGGCATAATTTATGTCGATTATCTTGAAAAGATAGACTCAGTTACATTCTCAGAAATAAAAGTGTGCCAATAAACCTAAAGCGGAAGGTGTACGATAGTTGTATACTCCCGGTATTTACATACTGTTTGGAATCTATGGCTCTGATTAAAACAATGATAGAAAAACTGACAGTCGCCCAGAGAGCTATGGAGCAAGTCATGCTGGGAATCACAATAAGAGATAAAATCCGAAACGAAGAAATCCGAGAAAGATCAAAAACAACGGATATAATGGAGCGTCTTAGGTGGCAATGGACTGGCACATCGCTAGACAACAGGGCGAAAGATGGACACAAAGAATGAATTTCTGGAGACCAAGAGGCACAAAGCGAAGTGTGGGAAGACCACAAAAGAGATGGGTCGACGATATTAAATGTGTGGCGGGAAAACACTGGATAAGAAAAGCTAGAGATAGAGTAGCATGGAAAAATTAGAAGAGGCCTATATCCAACATTGGATGAATAACGGCTGAGAGGAGAGAGAGAGAGAGATCTTGAAAATGGGAAAACAATCAATGGAGAATATTATTGGATTGTTTGAACAACGTTTTGAAAGAAAAACGACCGCATTTGGCGAAAAAAAGTTCTCTTCCATCAAGACATTGCACACGTGTTGCTTGCCATGACCAAAACTCATGAATTACACTACGAATTGCTTCCGCATCTACCATATTTTCCAGACCTAGCTGCCTGTGATTATTTAGTGTTCCCGAACTTGAAGAAATGGCTCGTCGGAAAGAGATTCGGTTCAAATACAGAAATCATCAATTCAACAAACGCCTATTTTGAAAGGTTCGAAAAGGCGAATACGTTGAAAAATAAAATGTTTTTGTTTATTTTTGTTTGTTTCATTATTACCAGATTTCTCACTCCGCCCTCGTATATGCGCTGTCGATTGTTCTTCGCACTATATTAAATTACTGGCCTCAAAATTTGTTTTCGTTGTGTTCCAATCCTTATGATTTATGATAATGTGATAGAAAATACCACATTTAGTTTTATTACTTTTGCTATCGATAGGTAAGCTAGCTAGTGAATGTGAACCATCTGAAAGTTTGTAGGCTTAAAGAGGGTACAAATTTCTGACGTATAGTTTATTATGCAAAGTTGTCTTGTTTAGTGGCCTCTAACTACCCTTAAATTGAATACGACTCAGCTTGCATACGATTGTATTATTTTTTTAAATTAATAGATAGCCAAAATTATCGCCAATGATCGATAACGGTCAAGGTACTTGAAGAAGAAGGCGAATAGATAAAATATTATTGAACCCTAAAATAAACGTTAAAATATTTAATCTTATAAATCACCCTCTCTCCAAATGTAGTTTTAACATTAAGTAGTTACAGAAGAAAGAGATAACACATTTGTATACAATAGTATATTGTATGTTAAGAGCTGAAAGTGCATTCTTGCCGCTTGCGCATGAATATTGCTGGTTGAGACGAAGTCGAAACCAGCAATCATGCAAAAGCGGCAAGCGCGCTTTTAGCTCGAAATATACATACTATTTTTTCGACGACTGAGCATATTATTAAAGGAAAATATCAAATTTCGTTTATCGCAAAAATTAATTGACAATCAAGTTAACATTACTCGCGCAGTCTATATGACAAGTGACGCGATTATTTCCACAAATGACGGGCGTTGTCAAGGAAACATTCGGACGTGCTACCTATTTTGTTCACGCGGAAACCCAAAACGCTCGGCGATCGGCAAAAAGATGAAAACGCACGCTCAGCGGCAAATGTCAACTTTCTGTTGTCAAATGACAGTGAGAAAAATCTACTTTCGATGTCAGTCGTCGAAAAAAACATTTATTTGAAATCGGCAGTGAAGTACGCCGAAATCGTCATTAAAATACGAGAAATCGGCAGTAAAGTAAGCATTGTTTTACGACTTTTTTGTAGGTGGCGAGGCGACAGATAAACGTCAATCGACCGAACATAACCTACAAAAGTTGGTTAAAATATTGTACTTTCACGATTTCTCGATTTCAAATAAAACATAGTGTACACCTCGGCACTGAAGTTCCTTTTATCCCTCATGTGGTTCATTTGCTTTGGCCCTACGGGCCTCGGCAACTAATTCACATTCGTGATAAAAAGTCAAACTTCAGTGCCTTGGTATACAAACTACTACCGGGTGGCCATAAATATCTGATATCACATTACCTTTGGAATCAACACCGCTTTATTAAAGTGATACATCCAACTAAACTAAATGTCATTAGAACTAAAATTCCTATCTGTCAAAAATTATTACAGATTGCAATAAGTATTGAAGTTAGAACAGGAGATTTTTATAATCGAGTCGTAGGCTAAACTGCAGAATCTGGGGCACATTCCCCTCCTCTTATTTGCATTTTATTACATTTCATACCAATACTTATTATAATTGAAATATGTATAATGCTAACCAACATTTATAAGTAGCTAATTCCATGGCTACCGGGATCTCAGATATTTATGGCCACCCGGTATTATACGAAACACGGCCAGTATTCCCGTTTATGGCCGTGCTCGCCATAAGTGCTTAGTTACCAGCACAGTGTCGTAAATAGCTATTCTTGATTGCTTGTAAAACAACGTGTTTTTCAGACTGTATAATAATTGAGTTAAGAAAATGACAAAGTAATAGTATATTATACATCAAGGTAGCGAAGCGCAGTATTTTAACCTGGGCGCATATTAGATACTGAGCGCGAAGCGCGAATTATCTAAAGCGCGAAGGTTATAATACTGCGCTTCGCTACCGTAGTGTATATACTATTTTTTGCACTACCAAACGGCTTAATACCTAAATTTCCAACAAATTTCGAAAATATTTTAACTGTCAACCTGACAATACAGCTCTTTAAAATGTCAAAATTAAAATAGTCATATTTGGTAACTTAGCAATTTATTAGTTACCACGGTGAAAATTTTGTATGTTACTTACTCTCCCGTGGTGGAGAAAATAAACTTCAGGACCTAAAGATAGGCCAATAACGGTGCGTTCTGAGACTAGTAGTGCAAAAAAAAATATATTGTTTAAATATTTCTTTGAATCAAAACAGTTAGGTAATCAAAGGCAATCAAGTACTGCCATTATAAGGTTTGCGTCTTTGCAATTCTGCTGCATGTCCTATTACAAAATAGTATATTATACATCAAGGTAGCGAAGCTCAGTATTATAACCTGAGCGCATATTAGATACTAAGCGCGCAGGTTATAAGACGATTCGCTACCGTGGTGTATATACTATTTTTTGCACTACCAAACGGCTTAATACCTAAATTCCCAACAAATTTCGAAAATATTTTAACTGTCAACCTGACAATACAGCTCTTTAAAACGTCAAAATTAAATAGTCATACTTGGTAACTTAGCAATTTATTAGTTACCACGGTGAAAATGGTTTATTTTACTTTCTCTCCCGTGGTGGAGAAAATCAAATTCACGACCTAAAGATAGGCCAATAAGAGACTATTAGTGCAAAATAGTATATTATACATCAAGGTAGCGAAGCGCAGTATTATAACCTGAGCGCATATTAGATACTGAGCGCGCAGCGCGAAGTATCTAAAGCGCAAAGGTTATAAGACGGTTCGCTACCGTGGTGTATATACTATTTTTTGCACTACCAAACGGCTTAATACCTAAATCCCCAACAAATTTCGAAATATTTTAACTGTCAACCTGACAATACAGCTCTTTAAAACGTCAAAATTAAAATAGTCATATTTGGTAACTTAGCAATTTATTAGTTACCACGGTGAAAATTGTTTATTTTACTTTCTCTCCCTTGGTGGAGAAAATCAACTTCACGACCTAGAAATAGGCCAATAACGGTGCGCTCTGAGACTAGTAGTGCAAAAAAAACCTTTATAAGCTAATTGGCAAAAATTAGTTTGACATTTGAAATATTTGACAGTAAAGAACTCGCAAATGGTACCAATATATAAAACCAAAAATTACTTAGGGAAAATAAGTGGTGCCAACATACTGCCGATTTGACAATGTGGATGTCAACTAAACGGATTATAGAAATTTTAGTTGTGTCTCCTTCGTGATGGAGGAATTCTTCTATATCATCGTCAGCTTGACAGTCGTAGCTCTTTCCATCGTGAACTGGCTTCATATTTATTTTTGGATGCTCCGTTGTTCCTGATGAACGAACCTATGTAAGTAAGTAAAACTGTTGGCTTCATACCCCGGTCTCTGATATGTGGAGAGTTGTTTCCTGCTCTGTTCCCTATCATTAATTTGTTTCAGCTCTATTAAACTTCAGTCCATGACCTTCGCCTGGTCATTATATTGTAAAACATCTTGAAACTGTCAGAATATGTCTGATCTACTCGTACCTTTGCCATATTGTTCTCGTACAATCTCCGGATAAGCAGGGTTAGATTTTGCGGAGTGTCCATCTTCTGCGTGATTTAACGCAGCAGGTTCAATTTTATTTGGTTGAAGGCTTTATGATAGTCCACGAAACACAGGAACATTGGTACGTTAAACTCTCTGGTTTTCTCTAAGAACTGTCTAGTGTTAGAATCTGATCTGGTGCGCCTTTTCATGATAGAAATAGTTCTTGTTTCTTCAATATCTGAAGTAGTAGCAATCGAGTGGAGATTCTTTTCTCATCGATTTTCGCTAGTGTGAAATGGAATTGCTTGTATTCCAGGTGATATCACATAGATAATGCATCACATCGATACCCTTATCATCGATAGTTTTCTAAAATCTTGCCTATTATTCCATCTCCACCCAATAATTTTCTATGGCGCAGGGGCTGGATTGTTTTTGCTACTTCTGACCGTAGTACATGAGCTTCATTTGGTATTTGCATATTTTCAATGAATAGCTCCGAATTGTCTTAAAGTTTCTGACAGTAATTCTTCCAATCTCCTGCAATACCATCTAAGTTGTTTATAATTGGGGATGCGAGGTCTAAATTTTAGATGTGTTCTTTTTTATTGCGTGTTGAGGATGTCATAATGTCTTTGTTTATTTGCTGGAGCTGGTCTCGATTTTTCTGTTGTTATAACAAAGATTCAAGAAGTTTCCTTGCCGACTATATGAAGTTCAAATTATTTAATCTTAAAGATCATCCTCTCTACAAATGGTAAAGCAAATCCAATTTTTTTTCTAAATGTAGTTTTAATATTAAGCAGTTACAGAAGAAAGAGAACAATATCCTTTATCTGCAGCAATAAAGCAATAATTAACGAATGTTATTATTTATATCGTAGTTATACTTAAATTGCATAGTATAGTTTTTAACATAGCGTAGGCAGTTGATTTTTAGTGTAGCAAGGGTATACTAACAGGTCTATCTCAAACGTTTTTTTTATTCGTTTCTATTATTATAGGTACTATATATTACGCATATCTCTGATATTCTTGTTAAGACTTTTTTGTCGACGGCTGGCTGCTATAAGGACTCTGCGTCCCTCTTCAGCCAAGAACCGGAGTTATAGGATGGGCGAGAGAAAAAAGGGGTAGAGAATGGAAGAAGGGCCAGTAAGGTGGAGAAATGCTGCCCCAGCATTTGCCTCAGAGAAAGTACGCTGATAACTCAGGAAAACCACCTAAAAACCCGAATCAGAGCAGATGACTGCGAGAATCGAACCCCCGATCTCCCGAATGCTAAGTAGACGTCCTAACCACTAAACTACAGACCATTGAGAAGGACCAGGTATTATACGGTTCTAGTTCCCAAGAAATACCGACCAGAGGAATGGCAGAGTTTTATTAAACACAAGATTTTCTCACCTCGCGGTCCACGTGTAAATAATATTTGTTCAAAAATGCAATACCAGGGTAGTCACTTATGCATACAAGTATTATTATTTTCATTTTGGTATTTGTGACTAAGCTACATAGGTTGATGTTCAAAAATAAGTATAAAAAATACTACAATATTTTTGTTTTTTAACAGTCGGTCTCAATAAGACCCCATGAGAATGAAAATTGTGTGCAATAATTTATATATTAATTTACAAATAGCTATAAAAGGTGTACTTGGCGTAAAGCACGATATATATCTTCTTCAAATATTTTACGTAAAGTAGCGGAAAAGTTGTATACAGCACTGAACTGTATACAATTTTTCTTATCAATATCGCAATACAATACTAATTGCTTTGCTGAGCACTATTATCAGTATGATGTTTTTGTATGTTAGCATAAAACAGTCAGGGTCGCGGGATTCAAAGATTTTCTAATTTCGGGTCGCCCATCAAAAAGGTTAAGAACCGCTGGTTCAATCTATGGGTCCTTCGTTAGAAATTGTGCTATAACGCTATGATATTCAGATAAATCGATTTGGCTCCAAAATTAGGCTTAAATATGTTTTCTTAAATTTGTGAAGGAATTAAAATACGTAAAACTTAGTATTTCATATTAGTAGATACAGTGTAGACTATACCGGGTGTTTCAAAATTGCACGGAACAAATATAAGAGCGTTATTCTGCATCAAAAAATAAGAGAAACACTAATAAATATTAAAATCATTAATTTCAAAGATATCCTTTATTAAAGAATTAAAGATAGCAATTCGTTTTTAAACGTTAAAGGTTTAGATTTAGTAGGCTGGTATTTGGTTTTCATTATCTGTATGTTTTACTTACAACTGTCAAAATTATTATGAGTGACGCAGAAAAAATATATTACTTCTAACAGTTACTATAAATTTTACTTAAAAAATCCTTGAAATAATTTATTTTGGAACGCATGCGTATTATTTTTAACTTTTTACTATAGAACAACTCACACATATTGTATGCAAACAAAAAACCACCAACACCAGCTTGCGTTTGAAAAACGAATTGAGGTCTTTGAAATTAATGATTTTAGGACATATTTTTATTACAGTTTTTCACTTATTTTTCTATGCAGAATCATGCCCTTATATTTGTTCCGTGCAATTTTGAAACACCCTCTAGAATACTGAATTTTCTATAAAATAACGTCTATTATTTCGATTTTAGTATGGGTCTTTGACTAAAACCACTGCCTCATACACCTACAAGTCATGCTGTTAGACTTGGCAACATTGCATCTCTGATAGTTGGTGGTCCTAAATTACACTCAAATTTGAAATAAGTTTGCTCTAAAGACCACAGTTTTAGTCTTTATCATATTTGATTCTGTGATTAACTAAAGATAGCTTCTGTAATTATGACATTTATTTACATACTCAATTAATACAAACATGTAACAGTATATTTATAAAAATAAAACAACTTAACCTATGTAACCCATGAATTAAAAAACATTTCTGTAATTATTTTAAAGTTTGTAATTTTCTATACACCACTGCTGATTGAGAGTACAACATATATGCAAAAATTATGGTGGTATTACTGTAAATAATCTTATTTGAACATAATAAACTTATCTGCTGGGTAACATCTAAATTTGTGTGACGTAAATTGTTCCATAAACTTCGAAAAACTGCTAATGTCATCATTTAAAAACACTCACTGTTTGTGCATGTCTTTCCAATATTTGTCTTCTTCTACATTCAGGATTTGTTCTTTCTTGAGGCGCTTTCGACGACGAATATGTTGGTAAATTTGGAAATACGCTTAGGACAGCATTATCAGCTAATCGACGGTGATGCAGCATCAGCTTCAGCAGTTTCTCACTCTTATTTCTAAGGTTTTCAAATGTATTTTACATTAAAATGTATTTCACACACGACAGCACTTTTTGTTGGGAGTCCAACGTTCTCATGCTGTTGCACGTAGCCATGTTTTCTTTCCGATCTCGTCCATTGGAAAAGATAATAGTTTGCGTACGATTTTCTTTTAAGTTACTGTTGTAGTAGGTACACAGCATCTTCGTGGCATTCTAAACACAAAATTAAAAGTTTAAAAAAATGCTGTAAAAATGAGGTTAGATTATTACTTACCTACCTTGATTGTATTTCAGTGAAATGCTTAATAAAAACCCACAAATACTAGCAGCAATGTTACTTTCACTTATCACGAACAGTGCAGGTATATAAATAATAGTTATTTATTGTATAAGTGTTTTAGATGGTGTTTTATCCACGCAAGAATGTTTAAACGCGAGAACGCAGTTCGAGCGTTTAATTTTCTTAAGTGGATAAAACGCAACTAAAACACGAATGCAATACAACGTTTTATCCAACAACTCAATAAATATCTAAAAAAACATACGTTTTGTATTGACAGCCATGAAAAGTCATAGTGACAATTTGGAAAGTACCGAAAGATCAAATGTTATACGTTTGGCAGTACTGAAGTGTATTGTCAGTATGTCAAATTAGAGAGGTTAATAGGTTAAGTTTTGTTTGTTATTTGACACAGATTGACGAAAAACTTAACCTACAAATTTCGAATTTGGCATAGCTTGACAGTGCTACCAACAATGCAGTAGTAAGTGACATGGTTTTTTCCCACTAGTGGAATAAAGTAATTTCATTATTCCACTAGTGGATAAAGTGGTACTTTAGACGGTTCATAAGTGTGGATAAAACTTCAATTATAAGGTGATTGTGGATAAATGTATTTCTTCAAACTTAGAGCAGTCCAACATATTAATATTTAATCACACGCCACATTTGAACAAACGTTTTTTATAAATAAACAGTACAAAAATTGGTCTACCAGCAGCGCTGTCAAATCTCCAACAGCATGGCTTGTAACTGTAGGAGGCAGTGCTAAAACGATTGTATACGGGTGAATATTCCAAAACCGAACATAGGCAATTAACATGGGAAACAGGTTTTTCGCAGATTGCTGCTCCCTATTTTAACTTAGAGGGTTTATAATGACACCAATTGAAAGAAGATTTTTTTTCTCACCTAATCATATGCGAATTAGTTAATTTTCAGTTGTATTTCTTTATTATTTTATCGAAAATAAACGGGGCTGCGCGCGCTATTGCTCGGTCTATCCTAATCAATTTACCACCATTTTTAGGCTTATTACGTTGGGTCTTTCCGTTCTGTTACACACTCCGCCCCCTGCCTCCCTCTGCCGTCCACCTGACCAAATAAAGGGGCACTCGGGGCTCCACCCCTCTCCAAGGGGCCCCAGGGGCTCAGCCCTTTCCAAGGGGCCCTCGGGGCTCCGCTCTTCTTCAAGGGGACCCTCGGGGCTCCGCCCTTCTCCAGGGGGGCCCTCGGTTATCCGCCCCTCTCCACGGGGCCCTCGGGGCTCCGCCCTTCTCCAACGGCATAATGTATCTGTCACTTGAATGACGTTTGAATCTGTTTATTGTCTTACGAGTCATGGCTCAACATGATTTTTCGAATTGAATTTATTGCAAATTTTTGATAAAATAATGAGAAATACAACTGAAAATTAACTAATTCGCATATCATTAGATGAGAAAAAAAATCTTCTTTTGGTTGGTGTCATTATAAACCCTCTAAGTTAAAATGGGGAGCAGCAATCTGCGAAAAACCTTTTTCCCATGTTAATTGCCTATGTTCGGTATCGGAATATTCACCCGGTATTTAAAAATTTTAAAAGTCATTTGCCATTAAATTTTATCTTTCTTTGTTATAGTTTGTTTTTTCTTTCAGGAAACTGGATCCTATGTGGACGTGGCAGTGCAACAACCAAAGATGCGAACGACATGCACAAGTAGGCAACAGCCAACCAGTGTCATTAGCAACCTGCAATATGTTATGCGGGTCGACTCAGTTGTGGCCCCAGCCAACTGGACCGGTCACGCTAGGCAGCCGCGCTGTTACTTTCTTTCACAATCAGATCAAGCTGGAAACGTCCGCCGAAGGGGTTGCGCGAAGTCTTATAGATAATGCCTTCAGTTTGTTTAACGACAGTATAGCAAAGATGGTGTACAAAACAGACAGTTTAGTGCAAACTAGTGAAATCGACAATCTTGTGATTAAAGTGAATGTGATACGTTGTGATGAAATCAAACTTCGACTTAGTACAGACGAAAGTTATAGCTTAACGATCCGGCCAAACCAGAAAGACCTCGTGGTTGCAATCAACTCCACGACGTTCTTCGGCGCGAGACATGGCTTGGAGACGCTATCGCAACTAATTTGGTGGGACGAATTCGCCTCTGGTGGAATGCTGAAAGTGTTAAAGGGCGCTGCAGTGCAGGATTCGCCAGCCTTTCCATATCGTGGAATTATGATAGACACTTCTCGAAATTTTATGCCGGTTGACAGTATCAAACAAGTGCTGGTAGGAATGGGTGCCAATAAACTAAACGTTTTCCACTGGCATATAACGGACTCGCAAAGTTTTCCCTTTATGTCTCCTAGGGTTCCGTTACTGGCGAAATATGGAGCTTACGGGCCCAGCATGATTTACGGCTCAGACGAAATTAAAGATATCGTGCAGTTCGCCCATATTAGAGGTATTAGGGTTGTAATAGAAGTAGATACACCTGCGCATGCAGGCAATGGTTGGACGTGGGGACCTCAGGAAGGTCTCGGTGATTTAGCTGTTTGCATCAACGAACAACCATGGAGCTTATACTGCGGTGAGCCACCATGTGGTCAACTGAATCCTAATAACCCACATACATACGATGTCCTCGAAAAGCTTTACAAAGATATATTGGAATTAAGCGGGGAAGATGAAATTTTTCATTTGGGAGGCGACGAAGTAAATTTAGAGTGCTGGGCACAACGTCTCCAAACAACTTCTACTGGGAACTACACGGATTTACACGATCTGTGGGGTGAATTCACACTGAAGGCGTTACAGCGGCTAGTGAAAGCAAACGGTGGAAAAAGCCCTACGCATGTTCTAGTTTGGTCTAGTAATCTCAGCAAAAGGCCATATACAACAAAATATCTGAACAAAACCAACATAGTTGTTCAAGCATGGGGTCCCAGTCAGTGGGGGGAAACTATGGAACTCTTGCTTGACGGTTATCGACTTATTATATCTCATGTTGACGCTTGGTATCTCGACTGTGGTTTTGGGCGTTGGAGGGAAACTGGTGAAGCAGCCTGTGATCCATACAGACCGTGGCAAACTATGTACAACCATAGGCCATGGCAGCAGCCTCGCGTGGACAAAAAAATGATTTTGGGTGGCGAAGCTTGTCTGTGGAGTGAACAACTGGACGCTGATGCGTTGGACGCTCGTCTATGGCCTCGAGCTGCGGCATTCGCTGAACGCGTGTGGAGCGATCCCCATACAGATACTTACAGCGGAAACATAGCAGAAGATGTTTATACACGCTTAGGTACACAGAGAGAGAGGCTGGTACAACGAGGCCTCGCGGCAGAGGCGATGTGGCCTCGCTGGTGCATGCAGAATCCTGGCATGTGCCTCTGACGAAGAAAAAATTATAGTACGGTTCTACGTAATTATTTCGACTTGGATAGTACGATATATACGTATACGAACTTGAGGGCTGTTGCGTAGTTTCACGTTTGATGTGATGCACGAATTGCAAATGACCAGTCTAGTCTAATGTTGGGGCAGTAAATTAAACGCTTACTTAGTAGAATGTTACTTTAAGATGATATCATGAATTCGTTGACTCCAGCTGAGCTGGAGATGTTTATAGGTACATTATAAATCCACCGTTGGTGCGGCGGTGTATTAAGCGTACACCAGCACATATTTTTAGACTTTTTTACGACTGTATTAAAGGTATTCCTAAGATTGCAGAAATGATGTATATATTTTGTACTTACATAATAAAATGTAAATACTACAATGATTTTCTTTATATTTTTGGAACTCGGATGTGGAAACCTTGAGAATTATTCATAAAAGACAAACCATTCGATCAGTTCTCTTCAAATCACGTAAATGTACGACCACCAAATCCAGCCGATAAGGCTGTATACGAATATCTACTTTGTTATTTTTTGTTTCAGAGTTAGGAATTTTAGTTTTACAATTATATATGGATGCCGTAGCAAGCAAAAGTTCTTCATTACTTTAAAAAAAAATGCTGATTTCAAAATCCAAGATAAGAAATTACTAAAGGTGCTGTAGTAGAAAACTTAAAGATCAGTAATGTTAACATTAACCTCATTCTTTTTAGCAACGTGCATTTTGTTGGTGAAGGACGTATTTACGACTGGAAATAAGCTAAATAAATAAAACAGAAATTATGAAGAAGCATTTTTATCTGTGCTAAATACATAAGAAGTTTAATTTTATACGATTAAAGTTGCATGTTTTATGAGAATTTGATTTCCAGGTAACTTAATGAGAGAAAGTGTCACTGATAGAATGACAAAGGACTATTTATTTAAGTGACAGATTATAGAGTCAATTGACCCATTCAAAATCAAATCTGAGATTAAAAATTCAACTTTTATCTGGAGAAAATCAAATCAGCAAATGTATTTTGATGAGATTTGTTTGCATAGCGATCATCTTTTTGAAGGAAAAATTGTAAAGGAAGTAATACTTTTTTAATATTTTATTGTTGTCGTGGGTAAAGATCAGGCAATGATTCATAAAGTTATTAAATCAAATAAAATTAAGCAAAATAGAAACTGGCGCCAGTCTCTAACCACGATAACAACAAAAGTAGTTGATCTCACAGTCTAAACAAAACTCGACTTACAAGGCTTCTAGCTCACAGTAACCTATACTCTAAAATACGAGCAGGTATCAGTTGGGTCAAATAAAACAAATATACCAGTAGTAGGATATGAAAATGAGTCTCTAATAGTTGTACCGTTTGAATACAGTTAAATAAAATAACGGTTTTTTTAAATTTTGGTACTCGGCCAACAGCCGTTAGGCCAATTATAGGCGTCGCTGTACATTTTATGGGGACTTCCAACCCCACTAACGACTGTCATTATGTTATGACATCCGGGACCAACAATTTCCGTGACAGCCGTATCACGAGGTGCCGAGAGAAGCAGCTATGGAACTTCCATCCAAGTTCCGACCAGAAAGAGCGTTGCTTAACTCTACTAATCGAACGTGGACGCTTGTTCAAAAGCTACACCACCCGGGAATAAACAGCGTCTTAGACGCATAAAAGTTACACCAGGCTCGATTATTCGAAAGAACCTGGTGTTCTTCTTCTTCTTCTTTCAGCCGTTCTCTACTCGTTGAATATAAGCCTCCCCTATGCTTTTCCAATTTTGTCGGTGTTGTGCTACTTGATACCAGTTGAAACCAGCTGTCCTTTTCAAATCGTCAGACCATCTTGCTTGTGGTCTCCCTACGCTTCGTTTCTGTGTCCATGGCCTCCATCTGAGCAGTCTGCCACTCCAATTATTCTCGTTTCTAGCGACATGGCCAGCCCAGCTCCACTTCAATGCAGCTATTCTCCTAGTTACATCTTCTACCTTTGTTTTTTCACGTATCCAAATATTGGTCTTTCGGTCTCTCAGAGTAATACCCAATATTTTTCGTTCTATGGCTCTTTGATTCACCTTTAATTTGTTGAGGATGGACTTGGTGAATACCCACGTTTCGGAGCCGTAGGTAGTTATCGGTAATATGCACTGGTTGTAGATTTGTGTTTTAAGGGCGAGCGGTATATCTAATTTGAGTACATCTTTTACTTTCGCGTATGCCGCCCACGTTAATCTGATTCTTTCATTAACTTCTAGTTCTTGGTTGGCTTTCCCCGTTGTTATGGTCTGCCCTAGGTATTTATACGTTCTTACTTACTCGTTCTATTTGTTTCGCATCGAGAGTCATTGTTCCTTCTATGTCTTTTTCACTTGTTATATACTTTGTCTTATGAATGTTCATGTCTAATCCTATGCTCTGAGTTGCTCTGTAGATGTCCTTAACCATACTTTCAAGTTCGTTTTTTGTTTTTCCGAACACTATAATGTCATCGGCGAACCTTAGGTGTGTTAGTTTTTCCCCATTGATGTTGTAGCCTCTATTGCCCCAATCTATATGTCTCATTGCATCCTCTAAAGCGAGGGTAAACAGTTTGGGAGACATAGGGTCGCCTTGCCGCACTCCTCTTTTAACATCAATTTTCTTAGATGTTTCGTGCATTTGAATTTGGAGGGTTGCGTTTTTGTATATGTTGTTGACTATGTTAATGTATCGGCTGTCTATTCTTGCGTTCTTTAGGGCTCGCTCTATGGCCCAAATTTCAACGGTGTCAAAAGCCTTCTTGAAGTCGATAAACGCCACCCACATCGGAATATTATACTCTGTGCACTTTTCGGTTAGGATTCTTACTGTTTGCAGGTGCTCAATGGTGCCGTAACCTGCTCGGAAACCAGCTTGCTCTATCGGCTGGAAAGAGTCGAGTTTAGATGTTAGGCGATTTATTATAATGCGTGAGAAGGTTTTGTATATTTGCGACAGGAGGCTGATGGGTCTGTAATTCTCTAGATCTTTGAGGTCGCCTTTTTTATAGATCAGGATAACCAAAGCATTTTTCCAGTCATCCGGTATATCTTCCTGGTTTAGACATTTATTATACAGCTCTTCCATTTGTTGTATCAGCGTTTCTCCTCCCTGTTTCATCATTTCCGCTATTACCTCATCTGCTCCACTGGCCTTCCCGTTTTTCAGTTGTTTGATGGCATTCCTGATTTCATCTTTGTTTATTGGTGGAATATCCTCTGAGCCTACATTTTGGATCTTTCGTTCTCTTTCGTCGTCATTCATCATGTTTTTTATTTTGGAGTTGTACAGTTCAGTATAGAATTCTTCTACTATCCCAAGAAGGTGTTGCCTGTCGTTAATTGTTGTGCCTTCATTCTTTAGCAGTTTTGTGATCTCTCTCTTCTTGTTTGTCTTCCTTCTAAATACTTTCACTCCTTTGTTGTTTTCTAGGACCTCTTGAGCGAGTTTCGTGTTATACTGTATTATGTCTGATTTAGCTGATTTTCTCGCCGCTTTGTTAACCTCCGTGTATTCAGGAGTTAGTCTTCTATTCGTAGTAATTAACTTTCTTCTCTCTTCTAGCAAAGTTTTTGTTTTTTGGCTGAGTTTATCCACCTTTTCCTTTTTCTGTTTGCATTTGCTGGAGGTTTCTATTAGTGTTTCTACTATGTTTTTGTTAGTTAAATTTAAATCAGAGCTGTTTGTTTTGTGTTCATTCAGTTTTATTTTCAACGTGTTTTCGAATTGCCTTTGGTTGGAAGTTAGTTTTTCCCGATTTATGGGTGTTGTTTGTTTGATTTTTTTTAATCTTTCGAGTTTTAGATTTATTTTGACTTTGGCTCTGACTATGCGATGGTCACTGCTAGTATTGAATGAGTTTAGAACATCTACGTCCTGTATTAATTTCATATTTCTGGTAAGTATATAGTCTATCTGATTTTTTGTTGTCCCATTTGGGCTTACCCATGTCCACTTTCTTTTGTCGTTCTTCTTAAAGAAGGTGTTTGCGTTAAACAACTCTTCCTGTTGTAAGAAATGGGCCAGTTTTGTTCCTCTGTCATTTCTGATTCCTAGGCCATGTTTGCCGACAAATATCTCTGCGTCTTCCTCTTTTTGGCCAATTCTACAGTTGAAGTCTCCCATTACTAAGATATGTTGCGTGGGATTTTCCGAGATGGCGACTGATAAGTTCTCGTAGAACTCCTCGACTTCCTCTTCTTCGTAGCTGCTTGTCGGGGCATAAGCTTGTACAATTTTGAGCGTTGTTAATTTATTCAACTTTAGGGTGACATAGATAACTCTATTTGATATTGATTTTAAGTTTTTGATTTGTGGTACTAATTTTTTATTTATTAAAATACCAACTCCACCGTGGCTATTGTCTTCGCTGCCTTTGTAGTAGAGCATGTGTCCTCTTTGCAGGTCGATGAAATCTTCGCCTCTTTTTCGTGTTTCACTTATGCCCAGAATGTCCCAGTTGATTTTGCCCAGTTCGTACATTAGCTCTTCTATTCTATCGTCCGAGGCTATGGATCTTGCGTTGTAAGTTGCTATGTTCAGCTTGGTTTTGTTTACCTTAAGTTGTCTCTTCGTTCTTGTACTTTGTTTAAACGAGCTTTTGCCCTCCCCAGATTCCGTAGGGCAGACCGTCTTTGCGGTGTGGGACTGTGGAAGTTGCTTCCTACCCACCTGGGGACTATTTTTAAAGTTCGTTCAGAACCTGGTGTTATGTGTTATTATTCAAAATAAAATGACCCCAAAGGTTAAACTGGGTCGCTGAATGCAAAACGACCTAGGAGTTACATGTTAATGCAATAAGAGCAAGCTGCGTTAGGCATTAAAGCAATAAAATTATTAAAACTAAATAGTGAAAAGAGTTTACTGAAATTTCGACTCAAAAACCAATTGCCCATTTAATAGTATCAAGTATAAAACATAGCCTGTACAATTAAAATAATTTTTAAATACCTTTTGCTGACTGCCTTAGATGCTAAAAATGAAACTTCACTTGGTACTATCTTACTCACAACACAATATATTTATAACATTTTTAAAATAGGCTAATGCCCTAACGCAGCCATAACTATGGTTTCTGGTGCAGTACGGAGTTGCCTCACAAAAATGGAAAGAGGGGATACCCTTGCAGGACTTCAGAATTTTTCAGCTATCACTAACGAGGGAGGTGCAGTTGGCAAAATATTTATATGTCGGCGCCAAACGATACCTCGAAACGGCTTAGCGGTTCCTAGTGATTTCCAAACCGGGCCTTATGATAGATAACGGCCTACGATCCCGTGCAGTGGTAAATTAGGATTGCACGGTACGCATCTTTTAAAGAATTCTACGACGCTGGCTTCAGAAAAGTGGCGAATGCGTCTGTAACTCTTGATGCTCTCAGAATATATGTGGTTTCAGAACCATAACGACCCCACAAAACGAATCCGTTGTATTGGCTCGCCGAAAAGTAAGAAAGAAGAGGTTAGTTGCTCTAAAATTTCGACCTTGCGTCGCTTTTGAAAAACTTCAAAGTCAAATGTGGCCGAAAAGGACTTCGAAATTTACAACTGTCAAATTGACAATTCACAATTTCAATAAAATAGTTAAAAACGTATTACCTTCGTTAAGTTTTTTCATTAAAAAAGACGACTTTCATGCTCACTATTCAAAAAACAACTAACAACAAATACTTAATTGCAATGGCCTAGTGATCTAAGGGTCGAGAGTTCGATCCCCGATCCCGGTGAGGTTTTTAAAAATAAAAAAATGCGGATGAAAACGTCTACAGAATGCCATCGTTCGGGAGTGATGTAAAGCCGTGCGTCCCATGTTACTACGATGTGTAGCATGTAAAAGAACCCTCGCTAATGTTAGAACTCCTTCGTCTCGGCAAAATTCTAAGTAGGATTAAGGTACCTGGTAGTCTGCATGCCTGGACCTTGTCAACGGGGTTGGCAAAAAGGGCCTATGAAGGCCTACTTGCTAGAAGCGAATCTCCCCACACTATACTACTACTACTACTAATTGCAATGTTGTTGCCATGACGACAAACATTCACAATGTTTCCTTCTCCCAGTAGGTTGTTGTTTTTTATTGGGTTGCATGCATAAATTATGATAGAAGTCAAACTGATGCATGAAAGAACTATACAATTTTTACAACTGATTCATTGACATTGTTCCAGATTTAATCTCAAAATGCCGAACATTTTAGGGAAGAAGACAAAAATGTGAATAGCAACAGTGTAAGCCTTCAAAAATCACAACCACAAATTAAAAACAACACAACCCAATTTTGTCATGTCTAATCATTTCGCAGGCGTATCAAGAAAAATCTTACCCTAACATATCCTGCTGGGAGGACGAAGCAATGCGAATGGATTATAAGCATTTTATCCGATTTCAAAGTTAAAGCAAACTCTCCCCGCTGCCAAAGTATCAAAGATATCTGAACTTATGGGATTTTCTACCTCTCTTCTTTTTCTGTACCCCCAGCTATTTACATTCACTGCTGGACATAGGCCTTTCTTGAACACTTCCAAACCATGCGGTCCAGAGCCAATCTCATTCACTGACTGTGGACCCTTTTATATTATTCCCCGTCTTGTTAGGAGCCTACCCATGCTTCTTTTGTCTATGCGTGGTCGCCACTATATCAACTTTTTCGTCCATTTGTCATCTTGTTCTACGTGCCCTGCAAACTGCTATTTGAGATGCGCTATTCTTTCAATTATGTCCTGCACCCCCTTCAACATTTTTTATACGGCTTAATATCCAGCATGGACCTTTTCATTTTTCGCTATCCTTAGTTTTTTCGCATTAGCTTTAGTGAGCGTTAAGGTCTCCGCTCCGTATGTGATGATTGGGCGCATACATTGATCCTAAACCTTTTTACTTCCCTCGTCTAAAGGACGAAGGAAGTATTGGAATCGCGAAGAAATTACCTTTCGAGTTTTCTCCAGATCTTCACGTTTCAGGATCCCTAGATGACGAAAAACAGGTTTTCTCAATTCCGTCTGTCTGTCTGTTGGCGGTATAACTCAAAAAATATTTTTCCGAGGAAGACAATATTTTGCATACATATTATATATCTACCTGGCATGAAACCGAGAAAATTTCAGACAAATATAGACAGGGTGAGTACTTTAAAAAAATAAAATTTTGTTTATTATTTATTTAACTTAGCAATAAATACAAGTAGTAACTTGTGCATAGCGCAGGCTTTATTCTTACCAAAAATGGGTCCCAAGAGATACAGAATAAATGTTGTACTATACAAAAATGAGCAACAAATTAGTGCGTTACTTGATACAGCTGCAACGCAGGAATTCCAAGGGTCGGTGCTCCGTAGCTCATATAGAAATTAATAGTCCGTTCCCTTGCAATCTCCCACAAAACGTTGGGACTGCATACGCGGTCCGCCTGCCCTTCGAATTCGACCACCGGTAACGTGTTTTTTATTTGAAAATTTATTTAGTTTATTAGAAACGTGAAGATATTTTTACTCCTAACTTAATTTGACTTTTAAAATTATTTAGTGTGACAATGTCGACGAGGGAAGGTCTGGGTAAAGTCTTTTACAGATTTTTTTAGGTTGATTTTCTACACATGAGTTAAATTATCAGCAATACAAATTATATGTTTCTTTGTCGTTTATTTATTCCATGTTATTTTCTCAGTACATTAAAAAACATTACTATAACTCTTATTATACAGGAAAAATTGAGAAAATTTGTCTGCGCTGATTATAAATCAATACCTACATGCTTTAATTTACTTCACATACTTGGCCATCGAAAGTAAGACTTTCCTTGTTAGGGGTTAATGACTACCACATGTGCTAGCGTGGTGGTCGGTGTTGAGTACCGCTTCATTTCAAATCAAAAGACTGTCATGCGCCATTTGCGGGGACGCACATCCGGTTGTCGTTGGGAAGGGAGGATATGCACCTACCCGGTATATTGTGTATTGTAAGTTGAACGGTGTAACTGTACAGTCATCCATTTTTAACTATGTAGTGTTAAGTGTTACATTTAATAAAATTTCAAAATCCAACGTCAAGTTTATTCAGTGCCTTTCTACATTTGGAAACGCAAAACCATGCTGCCCTTCATCAAGCATTGAGGGCACAAAAATAAAACAACAAGTTACAGTCCACGCCAATTCAAACAACCCGGAGTTCATTTGGACTCCATTTACATTCATTTACATTGGTCACGTCGAGCAGGATCATCAACCAAAGGATAACCACGGGGTCAACCAAAGGACTACACTAGATCACCCAAAGGATCAGTGATTGCAGGTATCATTTTTCTACATTCCATTGTCTTCCGTGCTAGCCATTTTGGATGCAAGCCGATGCGACGCCAGCCCGCTTCGTTCCTTGCCCATGAGCGTTTTTGCCTCCGGGACACCCTTTGTGTTCGCTGACGTCACGGCTTTATCAGGCATGTCAACAACCCTAACGGACTGAGAAGCTGCAGCGCACGCACTCACGAAAACGACGCAAAAGGTACGATATTACGAAATCTTTAACGTCCTTGAGCACGCAGCAAATATTCTGTTCAATTCCTTTTCCTATTATTTACATTGTCTTAAGTAATCGTAGTTCAATATTCACGCTTTAGATGCATTTTTGCCGATTTAATCAAAGTACTCATTCAGAATTAGAATTTGTTTACACCACATTATCAAAAGTGGTTTTACGAACCGATATTTATACTGAGCTTATTTTAGTTCATTCAAGCAACTGCAGTTATTCCCGCATTTAAAATTCCAACTGCCTTTTTGCAGCTTAAGCTATATTTGGTTTGCCTTTAGCGTCTTACAGCGTTTATATCTTGGATTTTGCACCAGGTTTATATTTGTTAATTATATTATCAAAGATGTCGAAGAAACAAGACATTAAACGTTTAATAGCCAGTGCAAACTCAATAGCTACGAAATTGAAATCCTTTCAAAATTTTCTAGGTAGTTTACCAGAAAATATTGTTGAGGAAAATTTATTAACGCAGCTTAGCTTACGATTAGATGATATCAAACCTTTAGCTGGCAAATACGAAGAAATTTGTATAGATTTAAATGCCTTGTCGGCGAATGTACTCGAAATAGAAAACCCTGAAGAGTTTTATGAACATTTTATGGAGCTTACTTCTAAAGCTACCGACATTTTAAACAAAGGGCCACGCAGATCACCTTTAAACGAATCCTCGCATTCAAATGCAGGTATTAGTTCAAGTTTAAATAATAGCGTTAATGCTAAACTTTCAAAAATCACTCTACCTTCTTTTCATGGTAATTACCAGGATTTTACGTCGTTTTACGAAACATTTAAAGCGCTTGTACATGATAACACAAATCTTACCGATGTAGAACGGTTTTTGCATTTGCGTTCTAGTTTGAAATCAGAAGCAAGCCAACTTGTTGCAAATGTTCAACCAACTGGTTCAAATTACAAGGTAGCATTCGACCTTTTATGCGAGCGTTATAACAACCCTAAATGTATTATTCAGTCGCACGTTAAGGGCATATTTGATTTAAAACCAGTCGGTAAGGACAATGCAGTCGATTTACGCAAACTCCACGACGAGTTGAACAAACACATTCGTAGTTTACAAAATTTTGGAATGCCAGTAGATGAATGTGCTATGTTTATTACACATATTCTTTTAAATAAGTTTGATAATTTGACAAGAATTGAATTTTCTAAAATCAAACCTAGGGAAATTCTTACTCTTGAAGACATCGATGATTTTTTGAAAACTAGATGTCAGTTGCTCGAACAAGTAGATACCAACAGGGTTACAACTAGCAATTCCGTCTTTAATCAGCATAACGCAGGGTTTAACAAAAATGGATTCAATAAAATTAAATCAAATAATTATAAGCAGTCATTCATTACTGCGAATAAAAGTAATCCATCTAAGTGCTTCAACTGCCAACAAGATCATGTTATAACGCAATGTCCTTCATTTGTAGGTTCCACTGTAAAACAACGCTTTGACAGAATCACAGAGCTAAAATTATGCCGTAATTGTTTATCGCATTCGTCATCAACTAAATGCAATTCTAGATACAACTGTAGAACATGCAATAAAAGACATAATTCTCTACTTCATTTTGACAATGCAATTTTAAGTACGAACGCATCCACAGATACGGTAGTAAACAGTGACACTTTGCCAGTCGTACCTGTGGCTAGTTCTTCAGCCATTGCACCTGCAGGAGCCACACTTTCGTGTTTAACGAATAACGTACAGCATGTCTTATTATCGACGGCCTGGGTTAAAGTCAAAGATATTAAAAATAAATGGCATAATGCAAGGGCAGTACTAGATTCTGCATCCCACGCTAATTTCATTACTGAAGATTTGGCAAATAAATTACAATTAAAACGACAAACGGTTGCTACTACAGTAGTTGGACTAAATTCTAACGCTTCACAGTGTAATTCTAGCAGTAACATTCAAATAGCATCTTTACACAGTAGTTTTAATATAAATGTGAACTCTTTAATTATTTCAAAAATTACTGAAAATTTACCTCTCGTGTCGTTTGATCGCTCAAATTTCAACATACCAAAAACATCAGATTAGCTGACACTACGTTTAATAAATCCTTGCCCGTGGACATGTTAATCGGCGCTGGTCATTTCTATGAGCTGTTGTGTATAGGCCAAATTAGTCTGGGAAAGAATCTGCCAGTTTTACAGAAAACCCTATTGGGTTGGATAATATCTGGAATGTATAAAACTAAAGAAGTCTGCGGCAGTAGCTTAATTTGCTCACATTTAACTATTGAGTCAGGTATAGACCGTTTAAATAATACTGTACAACAATTTTGGGAAATTGAGAACATTAAACCTCGAAATCCACTGTCTATGCTTTCAGCAGAAGAAATATTTTGCGAAGAGCAATTCTATAAAACAATATCACGTGACAAATCTGGTCGATTTATAGTAACTATACATTTCAATTCAAAATTAGCCTTATTGGGGCATTCTAAAGAGCAAGCAACTCAACGATTTCTTAATTTAGAAAGGAAATTAATGCTGAATCCAGATTTACGAATTGAATATTCCAAATTTATTCAGGAGTATATACAACTAGGGCATATGTCCAAACTCCCTAGGTTAAGCGAAGTCGAGCATTTCCAACCAGAAAAGGCTTTCGATACTTTTCAGGCAGAGGTAAATATTTCAAATGTACCACCATTTTATTTACCATATCATGCGGTAATTAAATCAAGTTCTCTGACAACCAAGTTAAGAGTAGTTTTTGATGAGAGTGCTCCGACGACCTCGCGAATATCTTTAAACAACACGCAGATTGTAGGTCCCGTAATTCAAGACGATCTATTCTCGATTCTGTTGCGGTTTAGACAACATCGGTATGCTCTTACCGGTGATATTGAAAAATGTTATCGCCAAATACTCGTACGTTCCGATCAAAGACAATTCCAGCGAATACTGTGGCGTGAAGAAATTAATTCACCTATTGATGTATATGAGTTAAATACTGTTACTTATGGTACCGCCAGTGCTAGTTATTTAACAGCAAAGTGCCTACAATATTTAGCAGACCAAAATTCTGATCAGTATCCAAAAACTGCAAATATTTTAAAAACTTCCTTGTATATGGATGATCTCCTATGTGGAGGCAATAGCGTAGAAGAGGTACAGGAGATGCAAAAGGAAATGGTTCTCATATTGAGCAGCGCCTGTTTTCCCATTAGAAAATTTCTTTCTAATAGTTCGGAAATTCTAAATGAAAGTTGCGAATCAATCTCCACTTTTCATACTATTCCATTAGGCGACCGTGAAAATGCCAAAACTTTAGGTCTTTCATGGAACGCTGTGGCTGATTACATTTATTATGATACTAAATCTGTATCTCTTTCTACCAGCAATACAAAGCGGGCCATACTGTCCACGGTAGCACAGCTATTTGATCCTCTTGGTCTTCTTGCCCCTATTATTATTAAGGGTAAGCTCATAATTCAAAAATTGTGGCAATTAGGTGTGGCTTGGGACGAAAGCATTCCAGAAAACTTGAATTCTGAATTCGATTCTTTCCAGAATCAATTAGACACATTAAAAAACTTTAAAATTCCAAGATGCGCACTAGCAGTGAACTCCATTCATATTCAATTGCACGGTTTTTCAGACAGCAGTTCTTATGCATATGGTGCAGTTTTGTACATTGTATGTCAAGATAGCTACAACCATATCACTAGTGAAATTTTGTGCGCAAAATCACGTGTTGCTCCTCTTAAAGGTGCCACAATACCAAGACTTGAGCTATGCGCAGCAGTTTTGCTGACACAGTTAGTTCAAAAATCCAAGGAGTCATTAACTATACATTTTCATAACACTTTTCTTTGGTCAGACTCTAGCATAGTTTTAAACTGGATAAATTCATCTCCAAACAGATACAAAATATTTGTCTCAAACCGAATAGCTTCCATTCAAGAAAATACTAACGTAAAAGACTGGTTTCATGTACCATCAAAATTAAATCCCGCTGATGTAATATCTCGAGGATATAGCGCCGCAGATCTAGAATGCAGTTCATTGTGGTGGCATAGACCTGACTTTTTAAAATTATCACGAGATTATTGGCCAGTTCAGAACTTTAAATCTACCAATTTGCCAACTTCTGAAACTAAACCAAACTCCGTTGTCAATTGTTTCACACCAGAGGCATTTAATCTTTTTAAGAGATTTTCGTCCCTAAACACATTACAACGTGTGTTTGCTTGGATTCTGCGATTCGTAAAAAACGTTCAGGTTTCAAAACCAGGAAGATGCTACGGTCCACTAACAATAGCAGAGCTTAAAATATCATTGCATGTGTTAATCAAAAGGTGTCAAGCTGAAGCATTTTCAAAGGAAGTAAAATCGCTACAAGCTAAAGAGGAGCTAAAAACCACCTCAAATATTTCGTCATTAAACCCATTTCTGGACAATGACGGAATCATACGAGTAGGCGGGCGAATTTGTAACTCGCATTATAACTTCGATAAAAAACATCCGATCCTATTGCCAAATAATCACTTGCTTACAAAATTAATCTTTCAGAAATTTCATGTTGAGTTAATGCATTGTGGCGCTCAACAGCTCTTAGCATGTATAAGAGAATATTATTGGCCAATATCAGGCAGAAACTGCGCCAAAGAAGTAGTTCACAAGTGCATAAAATGTTTCAGGGTCCATCCAAAATCTACCAATCCCTTAATGGGTAACTTGCCAGCTAAACGTTTGGAAATTAACACTCCTGTATTTTATAATGTAGGTATTGATTATGCCGGCCCGGTAATTATCAAAGATAGAAAAACGCGCGGTGCCAAGTATTTAAAGGCGTACATATGTTTATTTGTCTGCCTCGTCACTAGAGCGGTACACATAGAATTAGTAACAAGTTTAACCACCGAAGCATTCATTGCCGTATTAAGACGTTTTATAGGTCGCAGAGGCAAACCAAATACGATTTCGTCAGATAATGCCAGTAATTTTATCGGCGCTTCTAAAGAATTAGCAGAGCTTCATAAGTTCGCCAAATCTGATGACAATCACCATGCTATATTTAATTTTCTGGCAAATCAGGGTATTAAATGGGAGTTTATTACTCCCAAAGCACCCTTTCAATGAGGAATTTGGGAAAGTGGAATTAAGTCGGTAAAGACTCATTTAAAGCGTGTTTTTGGTATCACAAATTTTACTTTTGAAGAGTTATATACTTCATTGGTTCAGATTGAAGGTGTTTTAAATTCTCGTCCTCTGTCCACACTTTCTACTGACCCTAATGATCTAAAACCCCTTACTCCTGCACATTTTCTTATTGGTAGATCCCTTTGTTCCATTCCCGATCCTAACTTACTGCTGCTCAAGGAAAACAGATTGTCGACCTACCAACGAATCCAAAGATTGGTGCAATGCTTCTGGAAGCGTTGGAGCCTGGAAGTGATACCAGAGCTTCAAAAACGAACCAAGTGGTTCCGGAATCTGCCACAACTACTGAAGGTGGATTCTGTTGTCCTTATCAAGGAAGACGCTTTGCCCCCTTTGCAATGGGCGCTGGGCAGGGTACTCGAGTTGCATCCCGGTTCAGATGGGGTTCTTCGAACTGTCACACTTCAGGTTGCAAATGGACACAGAGTGAAACGTGCAGTGCAAAAACTATGTGTTTTACCGGAAATGTGAACTCTAATGTGCGTTGTGCGCCTTATTGAACTCAAAACATGCCTATATTATGTATATCTGTTTAGTATATAGGTAGCGTTAAAATGTTGCTTAATATGTATTTCTTTTTCTAGTTTTTATATCTAAATGTATTGTATGTCAGTTAAACGTCCACATATTTTGAAACCTGTCTGGTTTCAAGGCGGCCGGTATGTTGAGTACCGCTTCATTTCAAATCAAAAGACTGTCATGCGCCATTTGCGGGGACGCACATCCGGTTGTCGTTGGGAAGGGAGGATATGCACCTACCCGGTATATTGTGTATTGTAAGTTGAACGGTGTAACTGTACAGTCATCCATTTTTAACTATGTAGTGTTAAGTGTTACATTTAATAAAATTTCAAAATCCAACGTCAAGTTTATTCATCAAGCATTGAGGGCACAAAAATAAAACAACAAGTTACAGTCCACGCCAATTCAAACAACCCGGAGTTCATTTGGACTCCATTTACATTCATTTACAGTCGGAGATCACAAAAAATTCGCTACGCTATTGCTGTAAAGCTGCTGCTACTCACAGTTTAAGAACCGCTGGCCTAACATATACGTACGTCTGTCTTTCTTTTACAAAATCTTAAATTGTTATGAACTTTAATATCTGTCTTTTACAATAAGCTAAGTAAGTGGAAATAAAATATTTGTTTTTATTTTTAAGAAAGCAATTTTTACCAATTTACCAGATTCTTTTGAACAGCCGAATTTTGTATTTTAAGGCTATATAAAATCTTTTATTATTTTGCATATGAAAATTATGTTGACAGTCTAAATCCGCTCCGATACAACAAGCTAAAATGATAAATTAATATTCTTATGCATATTATAGCGTTTCGTTTTGCATATACAATCTCTCCCCTGTATTTACATTCGTTATTAAAGAGAATTACTTTAATAAGAATATGACATTGTGAATTGGTACTTTGTAAATCATTTCTATTCAGTATACACCTATACATCCAAAAATCAAAGGCAGACAATGGAAAAGCACTTAACGTCGACATCCATTACAAATACGAAGCACGTGTATTGTTGCCTCCGCCTGCACGAAAATGTGTGTTATTAAGGTAATATCCATAAATAGAGTTGTAACACAAGTATTTTAATATTTATTAAAGGCGGTTCAAACTCAGTGATGCAATGAATGTGTCTTATTTAATTAGCGTTCGTTAACAAAAATGTTAATTTTACATTTTATACATCTATCTTTTTAACAAATAAAAGAAACCTAAAACATTGCAAAACTAGGATGTTTGACAACGGAATGGTGTTTAGAATGTCAGAGATGTTTATTCAGCATTAATAGATAATATTTCATGGTAGACTGACACCGTTATGCTGTAAGCCGTTTCAATGTGCAACTCTACGCCGACGTGGTAATTTATTGGATTGTTTTTGCATTGTATTTCTGTGACTATTCAATTCACCTGTCATCTGTCAAAAAGTGACCAATGAAAATCCAGAATTCTGACATTTCTTGACCAATCAAAAAAATATCAGTGGATATATCTTCCTAGAAGGTATTCAAGTGACTATTTTAAACAAATGTGATTTTTATTAGAAAAAGTCAATATTCGTGTTCTGTTACTATAGAAATTGCGCAGTTTGTTGCTAGATTTACTAAAAATTAATTTGAAAAAGGAGTTTGGTTCATTAAATAGTCAAGGGTAATACCACAAGCAGTGGATATATTTTTGACAAATATTTTGTCGTTTCCATGTAAATTATTGCGTTTAAATTTCACGATACAAAATCACATCAAAAATGTCACGAGCCGAAGGCGAGTGACATTTAAATGTGATTTTGTTGAGTGAAATTTGCAATAATTTCTATGGAAATGGCAAAATTTTTAAAAAAAATATATCCACTTCGAGTGGTATTTGGGACGACTATTTAACAATATTAATACATAACGATTAACTTTATTGAAAAATAATCCAACAATTAATGTAATTATTCATTCTCACTTAAATTCAGCGGAATACTTCCAAAACACAGCATTTTAAAATTTTTAAAACAAGCCACACAGTTTGTTGGGGTTTAGTGTTACGTAACCTAGTGATATCACTAAGGACAGAACATCGTTGCTAAGCGATACTTCGCAACAAGGCTATTTATTTTTTGAGTACGTACATTGTTTAGTGAATATTTTGCATGGTGCCCAATATTCAGTGATATACTGCTGTTATTGGTTGAAAAAAGCAAATGTCTGCAATGTGATTGGCTTATATGTTATAGTGTTGAATAGTGCCTCGAATACCATTCTTAGTCAAAGTTAAGTAGATTATTTTTGCGGTGGTGTCACTACTCATGTCCATTGCGCTTGGGATTAGGACTCGTGCTAGCGCACTCGTCCTAATCGTACCAAGCGCAATGGACATTCGTGACACCGCCGCAAAAATAGTCGACATAACTTTGACTACTCATGGTATTATAAGTGAATATTTACTGAATCTGGTGTCTTCATTGCATTGCGAAAAATTTGTTATTTGATAATAAAATTCAGATAGAATACAGATAGAAAATATATTAGCATATTCATATAATTGATTTTGAAAACTAAAAACTGCTGCCAAATCAAAACAAGCATTACACCTTCGTGTGTTGCTGTTGTACAAATTAGCAGACAATTGGTAATAGACTTAAGTACCACTACTCCGTTATACAAAACTAGGACAACTTTTAAATTCAGTAGCCACTGATTTTCAGTGTTTTATGTGATTGAAACTGCATTTTAAATTTTTTTAAATTTGATTTACAAAAATTATATTTTTAGTACTGAATGTTGGCAGGGCTTGTTTAAACTGAAAAAGCTACGGAAATTAACAAGATAAAAATAGGGCATTAAGAAATAGGAGTAAAAATGTATGACCACTGAATATCCACTGTTGTTGACAATTAAATCCTAGTTTACTCATACTAGCATTATCTGCGAGGGAAACTAGAAAAGTTATTCAAGCTATTCAACTATGAAACAACAGTAGGTGTTTTTTAATAACTTTATTTTTCGCTATAGTCTCTCCCCTCTCACAAATCAATGCACTCGCGCTAGTTGTTCTGCAAGAAGTTTGTCCCAATATTAAAAAAATTATTCGTTTTTAGTCTCAAAATAGTCATCGGCAGCATCTTTCAAATGCTCGTCTGTTGTAAAACAACGTTCTCTGAGATTTTCTTCAAATTTTTGAACAGATACAATTCAGATGAGTCTAAGGTGGATGTTCTAACGCAATAAAGACGAATTCCTGGAGCATCGAGTTGATTTCGACGGCTTTCTGCACGGTCTCAGGTGACAGAATGTGACGTTGTTTTACCATAACGCATGTCCTGCTTTGGTTGTAGAGCCTTTAGTTAGCCATATCAATTCAATCAAAACAATACTTGGATTTCTCAAAAATTGATTGCCATGATTTTTTCACCTGAAGATTGAGCGCGGGTTTTTTTAGAGCAGGAGGACTTTTAGAGCCCACTGCATGGTGTCTACTTATGTCTCGGCATTCCAAGTGATGTACCCAAACCGTATCATCAGTTACCAGCCGTATTAGAACGTTTGGATCAGCTTTTAATTTGAGGTCTTTGACCAATCAAAAAATGGGAACTCTCATTGCTCAGTTATTATTGAATAAAATTTACGATTTTACCGTCATTGATTATTGTCTACACATATTTTTCAAGTGTCAAAAAAATATTGTAGTTGTACTTTCAAGGCTTCGAATAAATTCATTCATTCATTCATTCATGATCTATTGCCTCTTTTACCTTTCGGTGTCGAGGACCATTCATACCTCGCGGAAGTGCAACGGAGGTAATGTCCCGCACGCGACTTACACTACGTTCCCCCGCATGCAAAGATACCACACACACAACAACTTACATCTAACTAATGTTCTTAATCTGATAATCGTATTACCTTGGGTAAGATGTTCTACAACAATGCTTTTTCTTTAAATTTTGAAATCTTAACGATTATACGTGAGGATAAATTTACTTGATATACGCGAGGATTCAGCATCAATCTAGTCATGTACTTTTCAACCTAATTCTCTACTTGGCAATGTGTCTTCAGTTGAAACTTCAAATTTGTGATTTATTTTTGGAAGGAATAATTCACTTTCTACACTCTAAGCTTAATTGTTAATCTTCACTTGGTGACGACCGGAGATTGATTATACAGGGTTATTCAAAATTGCTCCGATACATTTATGGAATTGATTCTATTTAATTGAATCTATAAAATTTCTTTGTGACGTTCCATCATTCATGTTGCTTTCTTAGGTATACAATTATACATAATAAAACATTTCATACGAACAGAAATCTGGAAACGCTTCATTAGAGAAATTAAACCCCTAAAGTTATTGAGGGATGATCCGTTTTTCAGCTATAAAAAAATTAACATAATATATAAAAGCTACATTTGTGAAACATTCAAAATATGGTAAGTAATATCGACTCACAACAGTTCAGATTTTTTGTGTGTAAAAATGATCAGACCTTGACGTCTGTAAGTCTTAAATTGTAAAGATGACACTTGTTTACCTAACACAAAATAGTTTCAACTATTAAGGCTTAGAAAGCATTACAAAACTACGGGCGAATAAACGAATACTGCTCTTGAGAACTTCACTGAAAATCGTTACTCTGCCAGAGTATTTCGTTTAATTAACAGATTTTTTTTTAAATATTTTTTATGACTTTTTCACGACCTCTGTCCGATCCCCATGGATCATCATGGCGATCATCATGGAGAGTGTCCAGGGTGGGCAAATGTCGATGTTTTCATAGGGAATCTCGATAACTATAAGAGATGTGGAAAAATGGACAACCCCCATCCTCGATCTCTTATTTATTCGTTTTTAATATTCCATCGTTTTCTAGTAAAAAGCTCGCTGATTAAACAAGTATCTGCTATTGCGTTGTTAAAATACCGACCGTTTGATTAACAGAATCATTCACATTTGATTGTCGAGAGTAAAATATTTGCGTTTTTCCTCATATTCTACGGCCTAGTTATTGAAAATTAGTCTTCATATAATGGTCTTTTTTCTCCCCGTCTTATTTTTGTATGAAGTCGATTTCTCGCCGCGCAGATACGCTTCTAAAACGCTCATTACAGTACTTTGTGATACCTAGCTGTAGATTAAACTTTAAATTAAGTTTTTCAGTGAATCTGACGACAACTCAAGTAGGGCGAGAATATTTGAATTTTTACGTAACATCGTCCATTAGACGTTTTTCTAAGAATGGTTAAGGACGAATAATAAAAATTATAGTTTAAAACGTGCTAATAATAACATAATAGCTATTTATGCAACAAGTGCTAAAAGTCGACGTTTATGCGCGAGACATGAAAATTACATAACATGTCTCGCGCATAAACGACTTTTAGCACGCGTTGCATACAATATTTTATCTACGACCTTAATTTTACCGTTATTAATCCATAAATATCGATTTAAGAAAGGTTCGCATCTGCGACGCTTTTAATTTATGTCATAATGAATAGTAGCCTACGCCGCGGTGGCGATTGTTTGGCCACGCCCGTGCTGTCAAGGTGAGTTACGAAATGTAATTATTGATACTCCACATATGACTGTATTCATTACATAACGCTTTAATTATTTCAAAAACGCTTTACCTGTAACGCAAGAAGCAACTAGAATAGCTTTACAACTTCACTTGCAGTTCGAAATTGTAGTTTTGAACCTCGCTTCACTTTTAGCACATGTGCTAAAAGTAAACAGCTGATTTCTTTAAACACGGTAAACTATAAAACGTCACTTTTAGTGAAACAAGCTAGCGCTAAAAGGCCTACTTTTAGTAGTGGTCGTAGATAATAGATATTTATGTATTTAGTGTGTAAAGAGAGCCATTTTGGTATGAGGATGCGAGTTTCGTGCCGAGCGGGAGCGAGGCGCGAAAAAGCAACCGAATACCAAAATGGCTCTTTACACTCGAAATACATACAAAAATTTTTCTACGGTCCTAAATAAATAACAAAATTGTTAAATTATTGAAATTTCGATACACACTACTTGATGAAGTCGTTGTACCGCTGTTCATAAAGGCCGCGCGATTTGGCCGGCAACAACATTCGTTGGTTGCTGTCTGGGCCGCTTCAAATACTTCAGGCGGGGTGCAATTACCTTCAGATTCCATCTTCAACTTCACAAAAACTCACAAACTCAATAGATCTGTTGCGTGATGATGGAGGCACCGTGATGCAATTGTCAATAATTTTAGCCAGTTCCAGAAAAATGACGAATTAAATTAATAATCAGGTTAGCCATGGCGATGCGTAAAGTAAAATGAAGTGACGCGATTATTTCATTAAGACATTGTTTACGTGGTTGTGATGCTAAAATGGTTACTAGGGAAAAAATGTGTGAATCGCTAACTTTTCGCATTGACAGTGAGCGCTTAATAGCCAGTTTTAAAGGTGATTTTTCATTTTTCTAGACAGTATAATTCACCTTTTGAGATGTACTGGTCGATCATTAGTGGATGACACACACCACAGATTACGCCAGTGAACTCAAATTAGCCTGATTAATTGCATGTGGTTAGACACTTAAGTGCGCCAAACTTCAATTTGATATCTGCTCTAGTTGCTGAAAAGTCTTAACAACTGAAAAATATGTTTTTACACCAGTTTTGGGAAAACATTTGTTAGAACGTTGTCTTATTGTTGAACAAGGACCACCAATGTCTGTGTGTCGGTAATATTAAAATACACCATGTGAATATAATCCTTATTAAATACTAAATTTGTAAAAATATATATTTACTCGTATGTTCTTGGCACACTAAAATCTTCAAAATTTAATTTTATTAATTAAATAATACAAACTGTTGAAAATAGTACGCATCTTCTTTTATTTTTTTTAAAGAGGACCACGAAACTTATTGCCAGCGTACATACATCAAACAAGTAGAGACACTCATGCCACTAACTCGGGTGGTATTTCTAAGCTTGACATTCAGATAGCAGCACAAAGTTCTACCAATCAGACCCAGTTACTGGCTCTACTACCAATCATATGTGATAAAGTGGTGGCACCATCTCTTAGTACTATCGGAAAGTACCCCCCTACGAGCCGTTCAAGGTCATCCAAATCGGTATTTTGACATCAAAGGAACCAATAGTGAGTGTCTCTACTTGTTTGATTTATGTACGCTGTTAGTGCCCCTTACTATTTGTGACTGCAACCCAACGTACATATATCCTGGCAACATATTTTTAATATTTATCTAAAAGACATATTGAACACAGTTACTGCTTCTCTGTAACATTAAAACAATTAACAATTAATGCCGACAGCTTGAAGACCAATAATATGACAAATCTTAAAATTTAAGTGACATTAACAAACACGAAAAACATTCAGTAGTTTAGTGCACGTTGAATGTCGTAGATATGCAAATCCACAGAGCACTATCCGAAAACAGTTTAATAAATTAGTATTAGTATTAGTATTAAATTAGTACAAAAGTTTCAGTAACAACAGACTATATTACTCAACGGCTTAATAGTATGTATTTGTGTTGCTAGAATATGTTTACGTTGGGTTGCAGTCTCAAGAAATAGGGGGCTGCATGTATGGTGCCCCATCCTGTATACAGTGTGTCTGTGTCTGATTTAGGCCGCCTAGGCGGTTGAGTAAGTAAACGCTGAGCTCAGCAACCAGGTGGACATGGGTTCAAATTTAGCCGAGAATTTTATCGCCTGGCAATAGATTTGAACTCATTGGTCTAGTTAGATTTCGGTTCCTCAAATGCATTGTGCGTTTGGATACGGGGGAGCGTAATGCAACAATGCAAGTCGTATGCGACCCATTACCACCATTGCACTCCCCGCGGTATGAATGGTACTAAACTCTATTTACGTTAAAGGCGACCTCGGTGTAAACAAATACGATTCAGGCAGAAAGATGCAAAAATTACGTCAATTACGCTCTAGTAAAGAAGCTTGCAAACAACCAATCCGAGAGCGTTAGATAGCGTCTTAGTTACCGTGTGCATTTGTTTACACCGAGGTCGGCTTCAATGTAAATCGAATTTAGACACTGAAAGGTAAAAGAGGCTAAAGGTAATAAATGAATAAAAGCTATTAAAACTAGCTACGTCAAAATGAATAAATATATTTTGAATGTTTGTTTGTCAAAAATTTGTTTTTTCTGATGTTTGCTTCACAATTCAGCAGGCTGTGTGCTGATGTCCCATCGTCAGGATGGAGTCATGCTAAGGTATCTATTAAATGTACAATATACACTGAATAGAGGTATCGCACATTACTAAGTAAGTGAAGTATAATAATTACAAAAATAAATGCGTGGTAAGGTACCCAAAGATCTTTCGCACATCACAGTCTCATAGCAGCCGCGGCAGTTCATTAGCTGCTTTGATGTTGACAAAAATGTTCATAAACTCAAGCCGGTTTAAATCAAATCGCTTTCCAGTACTTCTCATGCTACTCTCGTCTAAAAAAGATACTCTCGCAGACGAATTTTCAGCTTCGGCGCGTCTTCTTCGAATCGACTTTGCTAGAACCATGCCTTTTAAGGCTTTGTGAAAGCTCGGACAAAACAGGGCATACAATATAAATTTAATTGTCAGGTGAAAAGCGTTCAATAGCGTTGTTACTTGCTGCATGATTTCTAGAGTAACTGATTCGTTAGCCTTTTCGTCATCACCGGAAAAGAGGATAGTGGCGGCAGTTTTTGGGGCCGTGAAATGTGTTGGTACTTCTCCCATCATGTAGAAAAATACGATGGCTATTAATGTAGTCGTCACTTTTGCTTGGTCCTAAAAAAGAATGTGTTATGTTAAGTTAGGTAGTAAAATTTACCTTATGTAAAATTAATATTAAATAAAAAAAGAGATTGCAGACCTACAAATGCTACTAGATAAAATACAACCTATTGATAAAGTGCTCATACTAGGTGACTTAAATGCCAGGATAGGAAGCCAAGTTATCCAGGGTGTAAAACAAAAATTTAACGAAGACACAATTAATGAAAATGGGGAACATCTCATCGAATTTTGTGCATACAATGAGCTACGTATCAACAACACTTTCTTCCCACACAAGCAACAACACAAATACACTTGGGAAAACTCAAGAGGTCAACGATCAACTATTGACTATATATTATCTAACAGAACAATACATCCTACACAAATCTTAGACGTAAGGGCCCTAACATCTGCAAACATTGGTTCTGACCATCGTCTAATACTTTGCAAAGTAAGAATGATAGCACAAAACAATAAAAAACTTGAATGTAGAACTACAGAGAAACTGAATATAGAGTCGTTACAAGATGAAAGTACTAGAAATTTATATGAAATGAGACTGCAGAATATGATAACTGATAATGCAATTGAAGATGAAGAAGATATCAACGAGAGCTGGCGCAAACTAAAATACAACATATTAAGTGCGGCCGAACAAGCCATTGGTAAAAGAAAAGTAAAAATACCGACACGAGAGAAAACAAAGCCCTGGTTCACAAAAGAGGTGAAGCAATTGGCGCAAGAGAAAAGAGAAGCTTATCTCATATACAGATCAAACAAAACAGAAGAGGAACATCAGAACTACGTAGAAGTCAGAAACAGAGTAAATACACAAATAAGAACCCTAAAACGAGAATACTGGATGGCATTTACAAAAGAGATCGAACATGATCTATACGGTGCACAAAGGAAAATTTGGGGAATTATTAAACGACAAAAAAACAGCATTAATGAATGTATACAAATTCAAAACTTAAGCGAAGAACAATGGGCAAAATACCTAGGTACCCTATATAGTGAAGTAAGCAACGTTGACAATGATCTTCCCCAGAATGTGAAAAACAACCAAACAATAAATCAAACAACATTCCTCCAAAATGAAATAACTGAATCTATGAAGAAACTGAAAAATAGAAAAGCTTCCGGGCCCGATACTATACCTAATGAACTGATTAAATATGGCGGAACAACATTAGCCAAAGAATTAAGGATCTTCTTTAAAAATATAATAGATAAATCGACAGTACCAGACGAATGGCGACATAGTATTACAATTCCACTATTTAAAAGGGGAAACAAGAACGATCCCTCAAATTATAGAACCATATCGCTGTTAAATACAATAACTAAATTATTCACCAGCTTGATTAGCGACGAAATAAACAAAATAGTAGGCATAAAGGAGGAACAGCAAGGATTTCGTAAAAACAGATCGACTACCGATGCAATATTTATTATCCGACAACTAGTTGAGAAATCGCTTGAGTTTAATAAACCGATGTACATATGCTTTATAGATCTAACGAAAGCATTCGATTGCGTACTGTTAAAAGATGTGCTTCAAATATGCCAAGAAAAGGGAATACCCCAGGATTTAATAAGAGTAATAAAAAACCTAAACACGAACAATACGACTAAACTACGATTACAAGGAAAATACTCTGAAGACGTACAGGTTCGTACAGGAATCCGACAAGGAGATAGCCTAAGTCCGCTAATATTTAATCTTATAATGGATAAAATTATCGCAGCAACAAAGAACCTGAATCTAGTGTATAAACTCAGCACAGGCGAGATCTCAATTGTATGTTATGCAGACGACGCAATAATTATAGCAGAAAATGAAGACAATCTCCAGCGATTACTACAAAAATTCAAAACAGAGGCTGAGAAATACAATATAACAATATCGGTAGAAAAAACAAAAAGCATGGTAATAGCAAAAGAACCCCAAAGATGTAAATTAATGGTTAACAATAAAACAATTGAACAAGTAATGACATTTACATACTTAGGTGTAGAAATATCTAGCTATGGAAATTTAACAAAAGAAGTAGCTAGCCAAACCATTAAAGCCAATTCAGTAGCAGGATGTTTAAAAGACGTAATATTGAGAAATGAGTTCCTTAACATAGATAGCAAAGTGCGCATATACAAATCATGCATAAGACCCATCATGACCTACGCAGCAGAGACAAGAGCAGACACCAGTAAAACAAAACATCTACTACGAAAAACTGAAATGAGGGTATTACGAACAATAACAGGAAAAACCCTGCGAGACAGAATCAGAAACGAAACCATCAGAGAAACATGTAAAGTTCAAGACATTGTGAGATGGACTAGACAACGCAGGCGAAATTGGAACGAACACGTAAGCCGAATGGACAACAACAGAATAGCAAGAATAGCAAGAGATGGAAAGGTCGGAGGAAGAAGACTACCTGGACGACCATTAAAGCGGTGGAAAGAAAGCTGGCAATCCACATCTCAAGAATAAAGTGTTGGAAATTACAGGCCTTTAAGGCCTAAATTACGATCAAGACGAAGAAGAAGAAGGTTAAACAGCTCCCGTCGCTTCACCTTACATTGATCGTTACAGCTAGAGAAAACCACATAAATTCGATACAAAACGCATGCAAAAGTTATAAAGAAACAAAGGTAACTGAATATCCGTATATTGGTTCAAATAAAAAACTGAGAGTGCAGGTACACCTCAAATATCAATTTCTTAATTTTAAAAAAACAGGCAAACTGGATAAACAATTAACGTATTAGAATATAACTAGCAGTCCAGTGAGACAAATGTCTCATTTAATAAAACAAAAAAGACCGTCCCGGACGGACCAGCGTCACGGACGGACGGAAATCACGTGATTTCTCGAAAACCGGAAGTGTCACGTGACTGAAATTCGGTTCCTGACCTGACATGGCCATTCCAAACATATAACTTTCATAACTTTTTTCTCTATCTTTTACGGTTTGGCTGCTGAAACAGCGTCCCGGACAAAACAGCGTCCCGGACAGACGGAAATCGTGTGATTTCTCGAAAACCGGAAGTGTCACGTGACTGAAATTCGGTTCCTGGGCTGACATGACTATTCCAAACATATAACTTTAATAACTTTTTTCTCTATCTCTTACGGTTTGGCTGCTGAAACAGCGTCCCGGACAAAACAGCGTCCCGGACAGACGGAAATCACGTGATTTCTCGAAAACCGGAAGTGTCACGTGACTGAAATTCGTTTCCTGGGCTGACATGAGCATTCCAAACATATAACTTTCATAACTTTTTTCTCTATCTCTTACGGTTTGGCTGCTGAAATAGCGTCCCGGACAAAACAGCGTCCCAGACAGACACGTCTATTAGATAAAGGATAGAAGCGGCTAATCAGCGCCAAAGGCGCACTCTATATAAAATTACTGCGTTTGATTACGGGTTTGGAGTCAGTCCGCGCACTGTGAAAGGGAACGCTACACTCTAGGTTCTAAGATAAACTACATCTCAACTATTTGGACAGTACCTGGTGGTTAAGCGACAAACTTAGTGTTGATGTCCAGTGGGAAAGCCGTCATTCCGGAATGCTGCGACAAGTGATCAAAGAGAACAACATCGGCAGCCAGGAATAGATAAATGCGGGAAATTTGCGACCAGAAAGGTGCCACAGGGAAAGGGTACTCACAACACGATGACGATAGCATACAGAAACTTGCATAAGCAAGCACGGCAGGAGCACGTATCGCCAACGTGTGACCCGCAGCAAAACTTAGATATCTTCGAGCCGGTTTCTTTTATAATCCATAACAACGGTTAATCCATAACTTATGCAACAATACGAAACAACAACAAACCGAATTATACCCTTTATACTGGACCGAAACTTACTGTTACCTTCTCCGACAGGTTATCAATGCCTCTTCGACACTTGGTGCACCACTGCACTACTCGAATTCGAATCTTCTACAGCGGGCTCCAACGGCCGTAGCCGCGGAGGCCGCTTGCACAGAACCACTCCGCTTGGTTACGTATGGTCAACTTCCACGAGAAAAAAGAAAAACCGCTACCGAAAATGAGGGGGAGACGCACGGTCAGGACACTAATGCGCTCCGTAAAATGTACAGCTGTACGAACATGTGTTCAGCTGTCTGGCGAAACGGCGGGGGTGTGAGGCCAATACATTCGCTCTCACTCTTCCATTCAAACAACCGATACATTCTACTTTTGCGAAAAGCAACTGACCGCCGTAGGATCGAAACAGACTATATTGGCGCACGAGAAAGCGATTACAAACAGGCACAGGTTTTGAAATGCGCTCTACAGGAACAAGAGGTCTAAATTCGTGGATGAAACGTGGGATCTTTACCTGGCTTCAGCAACGTTTTTATTACTCCAAATGCAAATTCTGAATGTTATCAGTTACAAATTATAGACAAAACAATATAAATTACACCATATATGAATGAAATGCTTCAATGTTGATGCATGCTAAACAATATCACAATAAGTAAATAAATAAATACGTATAATATATGCTATCCTTATATAGTATAATAATAAATCTTGCAACCAACCAACGATATTTACCAAGCCGTCAGCTAATGAATTTGACTTTGAAAAGGTAGATGGTTCCCGGGTGGTGTAGCTTGAACAAGCGTCTACGTACGATCATTAGAGTGAAGCTACGCTCTTTCTGGTCAGAACTTGGATGGGAGTTCCATGGCTGCTTTTCTCGGCTCCTCGTGGTACGGCTGCCACGGAAATAGTTGGTCCCGGATGTCATAATAACATTATGACAGTCGTTAGTGGGGTCGAAAGTCTTATAAATGTACAGCGACGCCTATAATTGGCCTAACGGCTGTTGGCTGAGTACAAAATAAAAAATTTCTAAAGGTTTTTTTTTGCGATGACAATACTTTCTTCGTCTTTTAGACGAGAGAAGTAAAAATGTGTGAATGCGGTCCTGCTCACTTTGAACGTTTTTTCGATCGACATCTTAAAAAAAGAAATTTCGAAAAAAAAAATGTATTTGTAACCCATGTTAACCATTATGATGTAAGTGTTCTTTTGCGTTAGTCAGTAGTATGTTTATTCATTCATTCATCATTTATAATCTGTAGCCTCTTTTTCCTTTCGGTGTCGAGGACCATTCACACCTCGCGGGAAGTGCAACGAGGTACTGCGCCGCACGCGACTTACATTACGCTTCTCCCGCATGCAAACATACCACACACACAACAACTTACATCTAACTTAACTAATGGATTCAAATCCACTGCCGCTCCGAGAAAATTCTCGGCTACGCCCAGATTTGAACCCATGTCCACGTGGTTGCTACGCAGACAACAAGACCACTCAACCACCGAGGTAGCCAGTAGTATGTTTATTGCGAATTATTATTGTCAAATCAACCGTGTCAGATCTTCACGAAACACAATTTTGGCATACGCTTGTTTTGTCAGATGGTTTACTCAAAAAATTGTTTATTTCCACTAATAAAAGTGAACAATGTTCTCTCTTATATCTAATTTATGATGTCATCACTTCTATGTCAAAATTTGATGAAATGATTACGTACGTCATTCATCTCTATTCCCGGGCTATTTTTAGGTTTTTTAAATATACATTTCAATTATTTTCAGAATTATAATGTTAGTTTGAAAAAATATCACGTGTTATAGAATTTATTGATTGCAAACAAGCAGCTAGCATAAATAGAAAATTCCCAGCACATTGGGAATTTCATTTGATGTTTTGCTTCTTTTTGCACTGTCATTAGTAGTTTAGAGGGTATATTAGGTTGTACAACAAATTACTAATTAATACCCTATAATATACAACCTGCCAAGTCATATATCATGGCCTACTGGTTGCAAAAACGGAGTTTCATACACATACACATGCTTCTATAGTATGCATACTAAAACTATCCCCACCCACCGATTATGAATTGATCGAAGAGATTATTTCACTGCTATAAATGAATTAATAGATGGGCTGTTATTATTATTATAATTAATTAAGCTATCACTGAAGGAAACTAATTTTGGAATATCATTTACCAGATCATCACTTATAATACTATAAGTACCTACTCAAAGTTATATCGATTATTTTAAAATTACGAGAATTGCTACAGGTTACAGTAATCGGCAACTTTTCACTATAGAAAGTTAAAAGTATATTGCAAATTATGAATTGCAATTTAGATTCCGTGATTACGACAAAGATATCGATTAATTCTTTGTTGCTACATATATCACCAAGTGTGGCTGTAGATGCTCTGGTTCTAATAGGCTTGTCAATAATCTAATATAAACCTAAGTGGTCAACTAAACTACAAAAGGTGATGGTAGCGCTACGTTAATATCTAATAGACGAATGGTAATACCATAAAAATAGAACACTTCATTACGAACTGGTATAACTGTAGACAGGGTGACCTCAAGTGTATTAAAAAAAATCCATATACTAATAGTTGGGCAATGCTGCAATTGAGCAAATTAGTTCGGCAATTCGGAGAAGTTAGGTTCTATGCAGTTCAGTGTCTAAGCATTTCGTTTCGGTAATTGAGCGAGTTCTGCGTCTAACATATACATCATACTAACTCCTCGCCTTCTAAGTTTATAATTTTGAATTTGGTAGAAAAAATAAGAACGACGAGGTTTAAGCGTCAATATCGATATCGTGCAGTACAGCCATAACGCTAAAATTAAGAAAATTACCTGATAAAGATCTTACATTAATATGAACACGCTTTAGTAAAGAGCTCATTTATCAAATGGACGAACAATTAATTCCAATTAAAGAATCCTGCGTGGAATTTTGTCGCAATGAGCTCCAACTTTATTCAATTTTGAATGTTTTAGAATTTTGCGTTATTTATCCAATCAGTTGTCGTCGACGTTGATATACGTCTGTAAATGGTTTGTTTTTCTACCTTGTACAAAAGTACAAACCATTTAGTATCGTAAAAATGATGTTTGGTAAATTAATCTCCTAAAGAAAACAATTTTATTTAAACATAATTTTATTCCAGAAATTTAGAAAGTTAGACGATATAAAACACGAGTAGCATATCAAATTTACAATACAAATCCTAAATTACATTGAACGTACGTGCAAAAGATATTCACAGCATATTCGTCTACAGGTAGTTCTGACCGAATGGCTAATGTGGTTCCGGTCGTAATCTCTTTTTCAGCTGGGGACATCACTACTTGTATAGTAAATGATAAACACAACTTACTTTCTCTCACTATTAGATGAGGCGTAGGAAACTGGACATGCTGGATTACACGTACTTTCAGCACTATAATTTCGTTAATAAAAAAACATCATCATAGGTTTCTCTCACAACAATCTCGCTCTATACCAGAAGAGGACGTTTGGCACATTGGGGTGTCCCTTCTTCGTCCTTATTTGTATCTTCCTTTTCCGGTACTTGCAAACTTCTATCCACAGCCTTACATTCTCTATGTTCTTGTTGTAGAGGATTACAGTAAAAAACATTTGCGCTGTTACTTGCGAAAAAGTGAGGTTAGTACTTTATAGTTGGTAATACAGAACATAAACAGGTACCTATATATTTAACCTGATGTACCAAACGCGATATGCCCGTTTATGTTCTTCATTGCCAATTATGAGGTACTAATCACACTTTTTCGTAACGAAAAGCATAATTGTTTTTTGCGGCAATTCTTTACAACTGCAAACTTTATGGTAGTTGCATTGATAAGGGAATAAAGCTTTCCGAAATATTGACTGAGATTAATAGAGCTTTCTTTTGAATTGCTGCCCTAAAGACCAAATCCCAATTACTTACTATAATGTTATACCTACTTACTCAGTCTTTTATTCTTATACCTTACAGTATCAGACTTTTATTTCTAAAATTTAATTATTAACAAGTTTTCATATTAATAGTATCACATCAAAACCAATTAGTGGATTGCTTACTAACCAAAATGTGATGTAATGTATCCCCTTAATCTGAGCGTCAACCTCAGCCAACCATTATCCTGAAAGGGTAGTTCATAGTACGTTTCAACCTAGGCTATAAAAAAAACGAGTTGAAGTCTTTTCTAAAATGGCCAGGGCGCTGTACCCATCAAGGTAGAAAAAATCCTAAGTCGAGTTTTGTCGCAATTTGCTCCAATTTGATTCTATTTTGCAGATGTTTAAATTTTGGGTTATCTGCCCAATCAGTTACCTTCAAACTTTGATATACGTTTATACATGGTTTATTATTTAATCATCGACAACAGTAAAAATTATTCGGTATCGTAAAAATCATTTATTTCATACTGATGTCAAAAATTACATTTTTCGGACTATTTATTATATAAAAATGGAACATTAAAGTCTTAGTACTTTAAAGTAAAATATTAAAGTTCAAGTACTTTGAAACTGATTTATGGTACAAAAAATGGAACATTAAAATCCTAGTACTTTAAAGTAAAATATTAAGGTTCAAGTATACGTCAGTTTTTGACATGAAATTTGAAATTATTTACAACTTTTTATTTAAAATTCATTAAACTTGCAGTATGAAATAAACCGTTGTATTCACCAGGAACGAAAAGTGTTTTTAAAGGTCCTCGCAAGTAATTCCGCCCTCGGCTGACGCCTCGGCGTTAAAAAACTTTCTCGTCCTTTAAAATGTCACTTTTCGTTCTAGATAAATAAATAAACGACTATAATTTAAATAAAGCAGCTACCAAATCTTTGATGTAGGTACTTCTTAAGAATTAAACAGATATTACTTTTCTAACAATTTGCATAATACTAGATTTCAATCGCACCTCTGTTGAATATTTTAAATGAAGCGAGTTTACAACTACTGCATGTATGAATAAAAAAAAGAACGTGTAGCTTGTGAAGAATATAGTTGCAGGGAGAATAGTAAGAAGAAACTTTGGGGTTTCAACGAAAAAAATTGTTAAAATGCAGTAACCTAGATCTCTTCTGCCTCATGCGCAGGAGCTATCATTTTAGGTTAGCTGCAGTTTAAGATTTGTGTGTACTTAGTACCCACCTATATTACTAACTCCAGGAATGGTAGTTCAAATTGCTACTGCTGCTGTTACAAAGAAAACTGCGCCAACAATTTCAAGGTGTTTTAGAGTGGTCCACGATGCTGCATTTTTCTCAAAACAATTATTTATATACATTGGATACTTTATTGCAATGTGCAAAGGAGTTACTAAATTAGGTATATTGGAAGTCGTGCAAAAATTATACCAGACATTAAAAACACGGTTACAAGTACAAAACTTTGAATGCAAGGAAACAATTGTACGAGAAGAGTTATCTTATTATTAGGTTGGAAGAATCTGATAGAGAATCGGAAGACGAGTAGTATTCCGACTATCCTGAAGTGTATCCGTCTAAATTTTGCTAAATTACCATTTATCTTAAAAAAATGTTCAATCAAAGTATTTTGGAATACCTCTCATACGTTTTACATAAATAATCTGTAAACAAAAATCATCAGCAAGAAGTTAACAATATATTTTTACATAGTACATGTAATAAGATAAATTAATGTCTACAAGTTTTACGACATTTCTGTACAGTTACATAAACACGATGTGTAAATAATGGTTCTAAAAATAAAGCAATACCTTATTTAATGTTAATTGTTCAGTAATTTTAGCCGTTCTGAAGAAGTATAATGCTGCTTATAGCCTAACACACTGGCAGTTGTAGCAGGGTTTTGACATTACTAGTATTTGCTTTGTAACCAACTACCTACACTGTTGCAAAAATGCAAATGCAAAGCCTGCTCTGAATCATAAAGCAAAAAAATAGACTATAAATAATAAACATAAGTTACTTTATCCAGTGCTATACAAGGCGTTGGCAACTGGGCATGATGGATTCCATATAATGTCAGCGTTATAATTTTTTAAATGAATGAAATAGCTTCCTTTCACAACAAACCTGCTCTATGCCAGACGAGGACGTTTGGCACTTTGGAATGTCTCTTCTTCGTCGTCATTTATATCATCCTGTCCCGGTACGTGCAAATCTCCATTCACAATCATTTTAGCCGCTACGTCCCTGTTGAGTACACGTATATGGTTGAGCATTCTCAACTTCTTTGTTAGTCATCCGTGCAGTAACGGGAGGCAAGATGCAGCAGATCTTCCGGGGTAGCTTCGAAGGTGGTACAAGAAGTAGATAACCATTCACTATCTTCCATATACAGCATAATGTGTTCATGTCAACACCACGCCATTGCTGCAATTGATTGTATGGTTCGACTTATTGAAATAACTAGCTGCTTTCTCATTTCGCAAGCAATAGCAATTGCATCTGCAGTAACTGTTTTTTTTTCACTATCTTCTTTGTAAATGATCCTTACACTGTCAGATTCGAGGGATGTAGGAAACATTTACAAAAATTGTTACGGTTTCCATAACAATGTACTTACTTTGCTAGAGAAGTAAATTATATCCATTCCGCATATTACAACTGGCAAGATGCCATGTCTGCCACTTGATTAACACGAAGAAAAACCATTATCGTTCGTACTATTAATCATATTTAATCAGAATATAATTAGAAAGAAATTCACGCATTTTCTCCAAGAATTTGTCACAGTGTGTTTATAACTGTCAAACAAAACGTCACAGTGCTATAAGGCTACTATAATTTACAAAATGTAATAATTTTACGCTAGGTATTACTATTTACTTTACATAAGGAAGTATTGGTAGTGCAAAAAGTTATGTACTTTACACAGGATGTAGGAAGATTTTCACTACCTTGTTACCCTCGTTCGCTTCGCTCACTCAGGCATCAAACGGTCCTCGGTCGTGTAAATCTTTTCTACATCCCTTGTAAAGTAATATACTATTCCTAGAAACTACATGATCATTATGCTTTTACATTTTTAAAAACGTTTTCCATTGACGCAGTTGATATTAATGTACATTGCTAGTGCAGAATGTTCTTGAAGAAGAAACAAATAAACTGATACGAAATCTACTGAACTAACAATTAACCCTTTTCGTGGTTTTCTTGCTATGCAGGGTATTTCAAAATAACTGAGAATATTTATAAAAGGTGATTCCTTGCCGCAAATGAAGGGTGTTTTATATCGGTCTAGGACATTTAGGAGCGATTCTTTAGGCGCGCATCTTTAGGCGCGCACTTTTAGGCGCGAACGCTTTAGACGCGGACGCTATTAGGCGCGTGTATGTTTAGGCTCGAACCTTTAGGCGCAGGGACAGTTAGAAGCCACATGAATGAAATTCACATTATTCTTGAAAGGTGCTTTATTACTTAGCTGAAATAAGTTATGTAACTAGACCTCTTTCCTAAACAGACGTAGAAACTGGTTATTTGTGTAGATAATTGCAAAATTATATGTTTTTAGGAGTCTATTACTGTTGATTATCTTAGAGGTCTTGCTCACAATTAGCAAATAAACCCTTAAATAATAGTAAATATAAATATTGAGGTTGAGATTTATAAGTGTATTGTACTTTTATGTTTTTCAATAAATGATGTTCTTTTGTGGGTTATATATTTTCACTCAAGAAATTATTAATTTTTAATTTTTGATTTGGAGAATACGTAAATATTGTTCATATAGAACACTAAAAAATCTAGAGGATATTATTTTTAATAATTTTATTTACTTAAAGTTTGGAATATTGTATGGCATGTTTTGAACACCCTGCATGCAGCAATTTATTGAAGAGGCATCTTCTGGTTCTAAATGTGTTTTGAATTTTGTGAACATCCCTTTTCGCCATGTGCCATTCTAAAATTTAAGCAGCACGCCTTTTTGCAAAATAACACTCTGTAGATTTTTTTTGTCAAAAATTGATATGTGATATGTAAGCAGTATTTTAGGCAAATATCAGGCAACTTAATAACAAGTTTTTCAAAAGTTGTAAATCTTTGAAGATTTACATATTTTTTTGATCTCCAGTTTTTTATTGTTAATTGTAGATATGATAACCTACTGATACAACGGCACAGCTGCTATTTACAAAAGTGTTAGATAATAACATTAATCAATTAGAAATATCAAAATATAATATTCAAAAATTTCAGTTTTTACACGAAAATTGCAACACGTTCAAAATGGATCTTTTACTAGTCGAAATCGTTCCGACTTAAAAAAGTTCACATTTTGCGAGAAGTTAACATAAATAACTCGTTTCTACGTTTGTTATGAAAGCGGTAGTTATGTAACTATTTACAGTTAGGCCATACAGTATACGTTCAAACGTGTTCAGGTGGCGCCTAACTGTCCTCGCGTAAAGTTCCGGCGCCTAAACGTACGCGCGCCTAATAGAGCCCGCGTCTAAAAGCTTCTCGCCTAAAAGATCGCGCCTAACAAAGCGCGCCTAAAGGTGCGCGCCAAAACGTCCCTTTCCGGTTTTATATAAATCTTTTCTCTTACATTCAAATTTATTTTTGTCATTTTATTATTTTTATTAACACTGAGAAAAGGCGTTACAGCGAAAGTTAGTAGACTTTTTATAGCAATAGGAGGCTTATAGTTATATTAAATATCTCTCAATTTTTGCATGTAGCTTTATGGAGTTAAAATTTATAAGCATCATAAATGTTTCTTTTATAAATATTGAACGGACAAGTGTATCTGATTATACTTACTTAGTCTTCTTTCTTTATACCGTATGATGCCAGTTTTTTATTTCTAACATTTAAGTGTATTAATAAGTTTTTCTTATAAATATTACCATATTAAAGCCAATTCGTTGATTGCTTCCTTTCTCAAATGTGAAGTGTGGTACCCCTTAATCTGAGTGTTAATATCAGTCAACCATGATCCAGGAAGGGTAGTATTATACGTAGTACGCTTTGACATGGACAATAAAAAAATACAAGCTGAAGCCTTTTCCAAAATGGTCATGGCACTCTAGGGTGTCTTGATGTCAATTTGATGTATTTGTCCTTTACCAGGGCACGGACAAACCATTATCCCCTCTCACTCTAATGTACTGGACAAATTGACATCAAGCCACTCTAGGGAACTCTACTCATCAAATCAGAAAAATTGCCAAAAAAATCCTGTGTCCAGTTTTCTTGCAATGGGCGCCAACTTGATTTTTTTAACTTTTAATTTTTTAAAATTTGGTTTCATTTATTCAAGCAGTTGTTCTCAAACATTAATATACGTTTATAATTGGTTTGTTTTTCAACCCTCTGCAACAGTAAAAACCATTAAGTATCGCAATAATAACTCGTAATGTAAAAAGCTTGATAACGTTACTTGAATCGTAACACGGTTTATTTTATCCTAAAATGCTGATCTTTTTAAAAAATAAGAATTTTTTTTATTGGTGTTAGTGCCTCACCATTATTAATGACACCTACAACAGCGAGTGGTGGTATCACTAGTAAGATAAAAACTCAATACTGTATTTTTGGTAGCACTTTCAGGTTATGATAAATTTGAGATTTTCAGGTTAAGTTTTGCGTCAGTTTGTGTCAAATAACAAACAAAACGTAACCTACTAAGATTGAATTTGACATAGACTGACAATACACTTCAGTGCTGTCAACATGTGATTAAATGCTAATAAAGTATCGTTATGTTATTTTTCTTAACAACACTAAAGGAATAGTAATTTACGTAACAAGTATAGAAAGTGGAGCTTTTCAGTACGAGTGAGATGTTTCCGGAAGAGGCCGTTAGGCCGAGTCCGGAATTTCGAGACGAGTATGGAAAAGCCACTTTCATACGAGTTTCGTACAATATTTTTTCGTACACTAGCATACAAAACGGAATACTAAATTTATCCTCGTATATAGCAAATAAGTAGAGTAATATTAATGTAATGTAATATTATATGTGTTGTAACTAAGGAAACGTACGGCAAAGTGCTACTTTGCCGTACGAATACCGCAAAATACTACTTTGCCGTACGAATACCGCAAAGTGCAACTTTCTGATTAATAAATTGTACGGCAAAGTAGCTCTTTCAATGCTAGTGTACGAAAAACATTATTTTTAAACATAATTTTATACGAGACATTTAGAAGGTTATACATTACAAAACACGAGTAGCACGTTTGCCATTTTGGAATGTCTCTTGTTCGTCGTCATTTATATCGTCCTGTTCCGGTACGTGCAGATCTCCATTCACAATCATTTTAGCCACGACGTCCCTGTTGAGTACACGTACAGACGTGTCCATTAAAATATTCTACAAGATGTGTGCTTTGTGAATATAAATTAATTGCACAAAGTTCCATAAATTGTTGTATATGCAAATATTTTGAAAGTAGACATCTAAGTCTACCTAGCCGTGAGCTTTTGTTGAGTAATAACACAACCACCAATAAACTCACAACTGTCTCTGTACAACACATTGTTGGACACGACTGTACATGGTTGGGCATTTTAAAGTGCTTTTGCACACTCTCAATTTCTTTGTTAGTCGTCTGTGCAGCAACATGATGCAGCAAATCTTCTGGAGTAGCTTCGAAGTTATGAGATGTAGATAACTATTCACTATCTTCCATTCACATAGTGTGCCATTGCTGCACTTGATTGTATGGTTCGATTTATTGAAATAACTAGCTGCTTTCTCATCTCGTCATCAGTAGCAATTGCATGTAAAGTAACTGCTTTTCTTAGAAACCGTATGATTATTTTTTTAAAGCGTTTTCCATTGACGCAGTTGATATTCTTGTGCATTGCTAGAGCAGAATGTTTTTAAAGAAGAAACAAATAAACTCAAATCAAATTAGCTTCATATGAAGGGTATTTATAAATATCTGAGACTATTCAATTCACCTGTCATCTGTCAAAAAGTGACCAATAACAATCCAGAAAACTGACGTTTCTTGACCAATCAAAAAAAATATCAGCGGATATATCTTCCTAGAAGGTATTCAAGTGACTATTTTTAACAAATGCGATTTTTATTAGAAAATGTCAATATTAGTGTTATGTTACTATAGAAATTGCATAGTTTGTTGCTAGATTTAATGAAAACTAATTTGAAAAAGTAGTTTGGTTCATTAAATAGTCCCTCGAATACCATTCTTAGTCAAAGTTAAGTAGATTATTTTTGCGGTGGTATCACTACTCATGTCCATTGCGCTTGGGATTAGGACTCGTGCTAGCGCACTCGTCCTAATCATACCAAAGCGCAATGGACATTCGTGACACCACCGTAAAAATAGTCGACATAACTTTGACTACTCATGGTATTATAAGTGAATATTTCTAAATGTTATATATATTCCGTAAAATCCTATTTCGAGCATAGGGCTTCTACAAAGTTGCGCTATCGGACTCGGTTTCGTGCTAAGGCTTTTATTTCGTTCCAAGTTTTCCCGTTGTCTTTGGCTTCTTTCAGTACTGTGCGCCTCCAGGTTGTCTGCCTTGTTTTCGCCTTCCTTGAGGGTTCCAATCTTGCACCATCCTACTGCTTGTATTCTCTTGTTTTCTCAGAGAGTGACCAATCCAACCCCATTTTCTCTTGCGATTTCCGGTTGGTTAGTAATTCGCTATAGTTCTTCGTTGGAGATAAGGTCTGGCCAAAATATGTGACAGATTCTGCGGAGGCATTTGTTTACAAATACCTGGAGTTTATTAGAAATTGCTTTAGTGATCTTCCAGGTTGTGCAGCCGTATAGTAAAAACGACTTTACGTTGCTGTTGAATATGCGTAACTTGGTTTTTCTGGAGATGTAGGTCGATGACCAAGTTTTGTGGAGCATTCCAAATGTCTGTCTTGCTTTTCGGATACGGCTTTGGACATCTTCTTCAGTTCCCCCTTTTTTTGCAATAATAGAGCCCAGGTAACAAAAGCTTTCCACGTCCTCTATTTCTTGATCATTAATGTAGAACTTATTTAAATATGGGTTTCAATTCTCAATGATTTTGTTTTAGGTACATTTATTTGAAGTCCTACCATATCTGCATGTGTGTGGGATAAGAGGCAGATGTCGTCGGCATAGTCTAAGTCCTCCAATCGACATTGTTATACGTTATACCTCTACTATCGTTGTTGACAGCTTTTATGATCCAATTTAAAATTAGGTTGAATAAAAGTGGGGATAGGGGACAGCCTTGGCCGAGCCCATTTTTAATTTCAATCTTTTCGCTAACTTTACCTTGTGTAGTATTTGACAGTAGTCGTTTGTGTAGAGATCTTTCATAATATTTACTAGCTTTTGTGGGATGCCTATGTGTGTCAGTAGTTCCAGATGTCTGTTTGATTTATACTGTCAAACGCTCTTTTAAAATCGACAAACACTAGATAAAGTGGCGCCTTTCATTCCAGGCACTGTTCAGTTATTATTCTTAGAGTGTTTATGTGATCTATGCAGGACCTCTCTGGTCTCAACCCGCCTTGCTCTTTCCTAATTGTTGGTTCGATGGTATCCATCATTCTGTTAAGCAAAATTGTTGTCAGTATTTTGTTGACAGTACTGAGAAGGGTTATTTCTCTCCAGTTACTACAATGACTCAAATCCCCTCTCTTCGGTACTTTAATAATAAACCCATCTTTCCATTTTCCTGGAATTTGCTCATTTTCCCAAACTTCCTGAATAACAGGGTGCAAACGTTTTGCAATGAGATCTTTATCTACTTTGAGAATATCTGGCGAAAGATTATCACGGCCGGCTGCCTTGCCTGAATGTAAGTGATTGATAGCGCTTTTAATTTCATTTTCTGTAAGTGCGTTTGTGTTTATTCTTACAGGTTGGATGTCCCCGTTTTCGATAATATTTCGTATCCCTTCATCATCCTCCTCAAGTTCCATTCCGATGATCTATATAATATTCTTCCCATCTACTCATTTGTCCATCTTCACATGTTAATAGTTTACCATTCCTATCCCGTATGTTCGTATTTGTCGCTTTTCCTGTGTTAGTTAGCCTGTTTGTCAGCTGGTATAGTTTATTCATGTTATTATGTTTAGCAGCTTTCTCTGCCTTAACTGCAATGTCCTCGTACCATTTTCGTTTATCTTGTCTGGCGCTTCTCTTGGCAGCTTTGTTCAGGTTGTTGTATTCCTCTATTAGTTCTTCCCTCCTGGTTTGTGTTGTGCAGCTGTTACGCTTTGATTTAGTTTTCTTTCTCTTAGTGATTAAATCCCAGGTTGTGTCTGTTATCTATTGTTTCCTGTTGATTTTCTTTGTTCCAATGTTTCTTCACTCTTCTCCAGTAAGAAGTCTGTAATTTTATCCCACCTTGATTCAACCTCCTCATTCTGAATTGCGTTTAAGTCTTCCCTATTGTTTAATTTGGACTTGAATTCAGTATATATCATGGGGTTTTTAAGCTTTTGTAAGTCAAATACCTTGCGTTTAAAGTGGGGATAGCGTCGGTTTCTCAAATCCAAAAAGGAGCTGCGCCATTTTCTGCTATAGGCAATGTGATCTATTTGATTCCTAGTTCTATTGTCTGGTGAAATCCATGTAATCTTTTGTGTCTCTTTATGTGGGAAAACGGTTCCACCAATTATTAGATCAGTTTGTGCATAGCTCCACAAATAGATCACCTTTCTTACTTCGTTGTCCCATTCCAAATTTTCCAACGCTTGTTTCATTGAGACATTGCTTGGAGCCTACTTTGGTGTTGAGGTCGCCCATCACTATTATTATGTCTCCATTGTTTATTTTGCTGACACTGTTTGTAAGTTGTTTATAAAACCTATCTTTTTTTCTTGTGTGGCGCTTTCCGTTGGTGCATAGCATTGTACGAGAGACAAATTTCTAGCACTAGTGCGAAACTTTGCAATTATTATTCGGTCTGAGATAGGATTCTAATTTATCAGGGATTTTCTGGTTTCTTTATTAATCAGTACTCCTACTCCACTTTATCTGTTTTCATACTCTCCTTTACAAGAGTACAGCAGGGTATCTCCATTTGCCAGCTTGTATTCTCCGTTACAAATTTACCTAATTTCACTAAGGTCCAGTACAAGCAGATTGTAGTTGCGCATTTCTTTTGAAACTTGGCCTAGTTTGCTGGGTTCTTGCATCGTGCGAACATTCCACTTTCTAATTCGTACAGCCTTTTTCATGCCAAAATTCGTCATCGTTTGGTCCATCCGGCTAGTCTTTGTATCAGTTTCTTTGATAGTTTTAGTTTAGGGTGCAAATTGCGATTGCAAAGCTGGTTATCAGCCAACCGGATCCGATTCTGGTGGTGGGGCTGCCACCTTTTTGCATCCTGACCTACAGTATTTTAGTGAACATCATTTGCTATGCCCCGTTATTTAGGTTATGCCTATGCTCGGTCGTCAAAGCCTCGTTAATATAAACAGGGTGTATCACGTGAAGGTGAGGTTGACTTTTGGGTTGGCTAGGTGTTCGAGCACCTTCACCCCAATATTTCTAAATTGCAACCCTTTATCACAAATTAAGTATGTTTTATATAAAACTTTTCTCTTAAATTAAAATTAATTTTTTGTCATATTATTGAATTCTGAGAAAAAGCGTTACAGCGTCAATAGGCTTTTTATAGCAATATTATTTATTAAAGGTTTTTAATTTTTGCGTGTGGCTTTGAGGGGTTGAAATGGGTAAACCATTTAAATGGTTTTATTATAAATATTTAACGATTCATCATCTATATGCGTAAAAGGTTTAGCATCATAATTTAATTTAAGTTTACCTACTAGTTGATTTTTTACATTAACTACTGTCCACCACTTTAATATAATTTTCATAAAATCTGCTGTTTCGCTGTCATCAGTACTTAAGGCCGAAATAGTTTTTTCATTAAATACATTTGACACTAATTTAATATTCTGTCGTTCGAAATGGGTTGGATAACAACTTTTATAATTCAGATTAGGAGCTTTTTTTTACTATAGTATTTACTTCATTTTTATACAAATTTCTAATACCTGAAAATTTTGTTCGATATATCGTCTGAGTATCAAAAAACGGATACACAAAAGTTTTTTCTGAATCTTTCAAACTTATCCAATTATTTCTAATACTTTTAAATATATGAACCGTATCGTACAAAATATGTATGGGAGCATCTTCAAGATTAAAAAAAACATTGCCATCAGAGAATTTTGCGAACATATTTCTATTTAATCTGTTATTATCTGATGTAATACTAATAATTTTAAAGCCACAAGATGAATGAATGAATGAATGAATGAATGAATGAATGAACTTTATTAGCTTAAGCTATTTGAATACAGTGTACAAAAAACAAACTTAATTTTAATTAAATATTAAATAGGATATTTCTATGCTTAATCGAATATCAAAATAATTAACATTTATAACTTACCATTAGAAAATAACATAAATTAACATAAAATACCGATAACTTAACTAACATTTTCTTTTACAAATTTTCCACAAACCATTCTAAACTCGGATACATTTTGAATACTTTTTATATGTGGTGGTAGGCTGTTATATAATGTAAATCCTTTTCCTATATAAGATTTATACAAGCTGTTATTTTTAAAAGTTTCTATATATACATTATTACAGTTTCTAGTAAAATGGCCATGTATGTCGCTGACATATTTAATATTGGTTTGTAAGTAATTTGGCAATTTGCCGTTTAAAACCTTATGTATGAACACAAGAGTATTACAAGCTATTCTTTGTTTAACGCTCATTAATTCTAAGGTGTTTAACATATCTCGAACAGGAGTGTGCCCATTACATTTTAAAATTGCCCTCATTGCTCGATTTTGTATTTTTTGTAGTTTTTGTATATCACAGTCATATAGAGTGAATAAAAGTGAAGAGCAATATTCGAAATGTGGTGCAATAATAGATTTATAAATTTCAGTTTGCTAAAACTACTTAAATACTTTGTTGCCCTGTTTATATAATTTACCTTTTTTGCATTTTTCTTCAGTAAGTAATTTACATGACTCTTAAAAGATAACATATCATCAATAACAAATCCGAGATATTTAATTTCCTTAACTTGTTCGATTTGTTGTGTATCTACATTTACTTTAGGGATCACCTTGTTACTTAACTTATTTAAGAGTGCTCTATTGCCGAGTATTATAAATTTTGTTTTATTGATGTTTAGTTTTAATTTACATGCACATAACCAGTTTGATATATTTTTCAGATCTTCATTTAATAAGTTTATCATATCTTCCAAATTTTTTCCACTAATATATAACATACAATCATCTGCAAATAAATGAAGTTTACAATTTTGAATATGTAATTCCAAGTCGTTTATAAATAGCACGAATAAAATAACTCCTAACACACTACCCTGTGGAATTCCATGTTCATTTAAAAGAACATTTGATGTGCTTGTTCCTACCCTAACCACTTGACTTCTATTTTGTAGATACGAAGAAAACCATTGTAACACAGTGCCATTAAAACCCAGACGTTTAAGTTTTAATAAACACAGTTTTCTATTTACAGTTTCAAAAGCACGACGTAAATCTAAAAATACTGCCACAGAATACTTATCATCCAACATTTGTTGTTTCCAGTCCATAATCACAAATTGGAGCGCGGTTTCACATGAATGATTTTCCTAAAACCAGATTGATGCACTGTAATAATATTATTTTTATTGCAATAATTTAAAACCTGTTCCTTCACTACAATTTCTAAAACTTTTTCGTAAACCGGGAGCATGTTTATGGGCCGATAATCACTGCACTTAGTACTGTTTTTAATTTTTTGTACCGGAACAATTGTTGATTTTTTCCAATCTTCAGGGAATACTCCTTTTTTTAATGATAAATTAATAACGTCCAAAAATAAATTTCCAATCACACTATTTATCATTTTAAGTGTGTTTACTGTGATTCCCTCGTCCGTTCCTGCTTTATTTGATAGGCTTTTGACCACCTGATTTAATTTATTCATACTAATTTCTTGGAAATTTTCAAAGTTTTGTTCAGGAACAACCATTTTTTCTAATATTTCATTAAAATTATCCATCGTAGGTATACTCTGTGCGATTTCAGATATACTGTCAATAAAATAAGAATTTAATGTATTTGCTACGTCCAAGTTGTTTGATATTAATTGATTTTCAGCCACAACTTTTATTTGCGAATTTGACGATTTACAATCTACTAGATTTTTTATGTTTCTCCACATCAATTTTGAGTTGTTTTTGTTTGCATCAATTTGATAGTACAATTTCAATATTTTTTTGTGTCAGTTTGTGAAGTTCCTCAGCAATTAAATTCTTTACTGGCGTTAGTGAAACAACAGATTTAAATTTTCCGAATGCACTAGAAATAAGAAATGCCTGAATTGTTTTAGCTTCTCTTGCATTAGCATTTTCATTTTCAGCTATACCATATAATTTTCCACCTCGATATTGAATCGATGAATTGATGTAAATTTCATCAAGTTGGAGAATTACATGCTTTTCCAAATTCGTCATCGCGTTGGACATTGATTTTAAAAAATTTAGATTTTTATTATCTGATCTGGGTGAAATATTAAAAGCTGATTTTAAACGTTTTAAATGTCGTGGGGAGGGCAAACTTAATAATTTATTTTCTCTGATTGAATCGTACACTGCTGAGAAGTGATTAAAGATAATGAATGATTTTATAAGTGTCTTAACTGAATAATGTTTCTTACTATTAAAAATTAAGTCTATTTGTTCCGACATAAACATTAGTTGTTGTACTTTCTCTTTACTATCAAAGGAATCATTAGTTTGATCAGAATATAAATAATGTTGAAACTCGTTAATTTCTTCTTTTAGCCTATTAATGAAATCACACGTTCTATATTTGGTAGGTGCATCATTTAAAGATGCTATAATCTTTTCTATATCTGAATGTGTTTTTAAATTATTTACTATGTTAAAAGATGAAATGAATGATGAATTTTGACGAAATATACTAAAGGATAAATTACTGTTAATTTGAACAGATGCTTTCACTTTCATTTTTTCAAAATCCATCTTAAATAAAATAATTTTGTCTTTTCCATCGCCGAAATGCCATCCCAACTCCCGTAAAGTTTTCTCGAGCTTCTTATCCAGATTTTCTTTTAAAACTACCAAATTTCCCATTACAAGTAGATCTCTACTAATTTTGACTTCATCTTCTTCAAAATGCCAATCTTGCTTGAAAACTAATGGTAGGTATTGCTGTTGGAACAAGTCTGTTCATCTTATGACCCTTCATATCCGTTCATTTAAAGTGATTTTCGCACACAACACTAGTCTTTCCAATTCGCCAATTCTCTAAATGTAAAACTTCTTTCCATTGCTGTACCACAGTTTCATTAGATGGAAACTTGAAGACGCTGACGTACGGAGCAACTGATGAAGTGTAATTTAATTTGCAGCCTGATACGCAATACTTCAAAGGCATTTTTGTAACTTACAGCATGACATATATGAAGTGCCTTGTCAAAATAGTTTTTAATGTCAAATAACATGTCAGCAAATGAAAATGAAATCAAGCTTGGCTTTGAAATATTTATTGTATGAATAATATGTTGGTGGCACTGTAAGTCTATGTCAAATTCAAGTTAACAGGTTAGGTTTTCCGTCAGTTTTGACACAGACTGACGCAAAACCTAACCTGCTAACCTCGAATGTGACATAGACATACAGTGCCACCAACATATTAGTCATACAACAAATATTTCAAAGCCAAGCTTGATTTTATTTTCATTTGCTCACGTGTTATATTTCAAACAAACGAAACTTAGTGTGTCTTGGAACGGCCTAGCACACAATCTGGCAACACAGCCAGTGTCATGGCCTGGAACAATATAGACCGCCTTGCTATTAATCACTAGCGAACAAAGAGGTACTTTAATAGCGAGACTTTACTGAATGAAATGCATATCTTTCGTGTAAAAATATATTACTGTACCTACATACGAGTACCAATAAATACAAATACAAAAGTTACAATGCCACCGTGTTTCAAGACTCGAGCGAAATACGCTACTGTTAGATGTGCTTTCTCCTACGCTTTCTTAGGGCTTTCCTTGTGTAGCGCTCCCTTTGACGCGAACGCATCTTCATCTACACTCGTGCAGCGTCCGCAAGCAACATTTGACGACAGCAGCAGTGTTTTTTCTTGTACATTCTCCAGAAGTTCTGGAATGCGTTCTTGGTGATGCGGACCCTCTTGGTGCATTTACCCTTAGTCATCTTCTTGGTGTAATTTGTAAAACTTTGTAGACTTTTTTAAAAACTTCAAATTTAGCACCGTGCCATTTGGTAACAAAATCAATACCGTTTCTGTAGAGACTCTTCATTCTGTTTTCGATTTTAATTTACTAGGTACACTATAATTCGTTTTGGTAAATGGTTGAAAATATACAGTGGGCTAAATATGTCATTTTAACCTAAAAATTACTGACAATCTACCGACAATTCATAACCGACCATAGTAGACTACATCCTCCATTATCAGGGAAAGCCAGAAACTAAAGAACTTGTATGTTTTAAGTAAAAATGTTAACGACGATTATCTCACAACGTATTATAAAACTTGTAAACAGTATTTTAAAAAGTTATTACAACTTTTTAATATTATCATCTGAAAATAAAAGTAGGGCTGTTTGGTCACTTGTTAATACTTGCTTAGACCAAACAAAAACAGAACCTGAGAAGATCATCTTGAGGAAAAATCATATTGAAATAACGGATTCACTAGTTATTGCACCTTATGGTGTCAGCTTTTTTATTCCTAAACAAGTTTTTCATATAAATATTACCATATTAATGCCAATTACTGGATTTCTTACTTTCTTAGATGTGTTGTGTGGTATCCCTTTAGTGTGTCAACCTCAGCCAACCATGGTCAGTGAAGTATTATAAAATTTTTCGACCCAGACAATAAAATAAACAAGCTGAAGTGTTTTCCAAAGTAATCAGGACACTCTACTCATCAAGTTAGAAAAAGTACCAACGGGTTCTGCGTCGAGTTTTGTCGCAATGGGGGCCAATTTGATTCAACTTTGACAATGTTTTAATTTTGAGGTATTTATCCAATGAGTTGTTTTAGAACGTTGATATACGTTTGTACATGGTTTGTTTTTCAACTCTGTACAGCAGTCAAAAGCATGAAATTTACAAAACAAATCATAAATTACATTGAATTTGTGTACAAAAAATATTGACTGAATATTCGTCTACAGGTAGTTCTGATTGAATGGCCAATGTGGTTCCGGTTGCAATTCTGTTTCAACTGGGAACATAGATCCCGAGTGGTGTAGCTTGAACAAGCGTCCACGTTCGATCAGCAGAGTTAAGCCACGCTCTCTCTGGTCAGAACTTGGATGGGAGTTCCACGGCTGCATCTCTCGGCGCCTCGTGATACGGCTGTCACGGAAATAGTTGGTCCCGGCGGTCATAACAACATCATGACAGTCGTTAGTGAGGTTGGAAGTCCCCATAAATGCACAGCGACGCCTATAATTAGCCTAACGGCTGTTGGCTGAGTGCGATATAAATAAATAATTATTTGAATAGTAAATAATAAACATAACTTACTTTTTCTCACTGTTATATGAGGCGTAGGAAGCTTGGCATGTACCTTCAGCACTATAATTTCATTAATAAAAATACATCGGTATAGCTTTCTTTTGCAACAGTCTCGCTCTATGCCAGAAGAAGACGTTTGGCAGATTGTGGCGTCTTTTCTTTGTCATCATTTGTACCTTCCTGTTCCGGTACGCACAAAAGACCATCCACATTCATTTCATCCTCGTGCCTGTTACAGTTGTACAGAATTACAACCAATAACAATTGTATGTTTACTAGCGAAAATGTAAGGTTAGTACTTCGTAATTGGTAATACAGTACATAAACAGGCATATCTTTGACCTGATGTACCAAACGAGATATGCCTGCTTATGTTCTGTTCTGACTTCGGGTAGGGGTCCTCGATCTGTAACCATGTCAACCTCAGGGAAAAACATATTCATATCTCCCTTAATGCATAAATATCTCTTAAAACTACTTAAACATTTTCAAAAGATTATAAAGAAGCATTCTATCGGTAGAAAAGTTTTTCCAATTTTCATATAATGCAACTAGTGGGTTCTTGATTATCAAATAATCATTTCTGTTTACATGAGATATATTGTTAAAACAATATATCGAGTGGAAACAGAAATGATTTGATAATCAAGCAGACACGAGTTGCATTCGGCTAGATTATATCACGAGTCAATAAACAACGTTTGAACAGTTTATTTATAAATATTAAAAGTACACTTAATGTGGTTGTTATGATAATTGTACTGGCAGCAGTTAACGTGATGTTTGTGAAGGCATGTGATTATCATCTATTAATCAGGAAGGTATCTGATTATCAGTTGCTATGTACATTATCAAAAGTTAGTACATGCGTAACTATGCATTTTGCCGTTTTTCATTGGTTGATGTTAGAGGGAGTGGTATAATCACTCTAATCCCCTTCTCCAGTTTTCAGTAAAGTAAAAAAACCTAATTTTCCTTTCTTTAACAGGATGTAATTTAACGCGGAGGGATTTGAGAGAAAAAGTTTATATAAAAACCCTCTTTTGACCTCTTAAAATAATCGCACTTATTTTAAAACACCTTGTATGTAATCTGGAGATTAAAAATTTTGTCTCTAGATAGTAATTCCAGGAAAATATCTGTTAGTTTTGCTTTTTTTTTAAATTTATATGGCACATAGCTATATTGATATCACATATACAGGACGGTTTATATGTGCGGTCATTAAACTAAATTAGAGTCCCTGTATATAAAGAGTTGGGACATGTAGGGTGACTTGTTTTGGATCCACAAACCATGGAGTACCTGATTTTTTCCGATTTTAAACTTTATGCATACTTCTTTCAGCTAAAACAAATGAAATATATCTTTGCTACATCACATGGTCCTTGATTTGTGGATCCAATGGCTCAACTCTTAGTACATATAGGAACTCTAAACTAAATGGGCGTATACTGACCTCAGCTGAAGAATATTGCACTAAAAATTAATCGCCTACTGGAAAAAAATTGCAATGGTTTGGTGCAGACTTCGAAAACCACTGGCTAAATCAGTAAGAGTACAATAACCTAAGGCAACAAATGTGATTGAAATACCCAAACAAGTGTTTTTTGCTGTTGCATTTTATCTAACTTGGGTCTTATCGCAAGCAGTTAAATGTTTTAATTTTTTGTGCCATTATTATTATTTTGTTATTATTCTAAGTTGTTTTGTTTGATATCCTTTAACTATGCTTAAATTTAAAGACCATATTTATGAATCACCATGTTTATATGATAAATATGTCACTTTTCCTGATGCCGTACAATAATTAAGTGTTTGTATTCTTAGGAAAACGCATATTTTCACCACACTCGCTATATTTGAGCATTTTAGGCATATGAGACTTTATAACCGTAGAACTTTTTGTGATAGATCTGGCTTGCTTTCCTGGGTAATTCTGCTAATCCACTCTAATGAAAGACAGTTATTCCTGCAAACTGATGAACGCTATTATGATGAAACATGTTGACTATTTGTTGGAAAAAATATTTGCTGCAGAAGCTTTCTGCAAATGAAGTAAGACCTGATGTATGTCATCAGCTTTAGTTCTAACAGATGTGTTTCAATCTAAGGTGGAGATTAAAATTACCATTTTAAAGTAAATATAGAATAATTTTGTGCTTTATACGTGACTGTGTAAATATTAAACCCGACGACTCCTTTAGGAATAAATTTTGCTTGTGATGACTTCTATATGATAATGAACCTTCAATTCTTGATATTTTTTTTAACCGCTTGTTAGCTTTAATTGTAAGCTTATTCTTAGTGATCATCTCTAAACCGCCATTTCATATTAATGATTAATTAAAAAAAAAATCTACTTATTTCGTCGGTTGACAATCAACATATCTCAAAAAAATATCTTCGTCAACGAATAACATTTGTATATCACAATCAAATATTTATTTTTACTGCACCATTAACACTTGCAGTAGCAACTACGCCGTAGCGAACTGGGTGAACAGTAATTGCTGAAAAGGTCTGAATTATTAGCAATGCCTTTTGAGTCAAAATGTTGCTGTGGTATGTTTTCCAGCCATCGTTGTACACCTGCGGCTTGAATCGATGAAATTTGAAAACAATGTGATTGAGATTGAGTTTTTATAACCTGTTTTGAACAGTGGTGAAAACAAAAGCAAAGTAAGGAGGGGAACACAATTTCATTAAAAGTACATGAAAAATTAAGTGTGAGGCAAGGTAATTTCAATTCCAGCAACTGGGGGCGGGCTGCTATTACATTAACTATAATGTATAATATATTAATAATACTCTACGTAATAAAATTTTGTTGAATATAAAAGAAACAGAAGGGTACACTATTACAATTCATTGTACTTCAACTAAACATAAAATATCTCCAGTGACAAAAACTGAAAACAATCTCTATTTATTATACAAATTGGGTTCACTGTCAGCCCCAAAAGAAATTATTAATGGATTTATTATATTGTACCGTTCTCTCAAACGAAGGGTGGACATAGCCTGGGCTAGTTCAAGAACTCTCGGTAGATTGATGGAGTGGGTAAGGACTGCTAACGGTGGTGTGATAATGAGGCGAGTAAGGTGCGTGGCAGCATTTGCCTCTAATTGCGGCCTTGTCTGTCGTTTCTCTGAATAGGAAATTCACAAAGTCGTTTGCATTGGCGAACTCAGTTGCCAAACTTCAGATGATACCAGTACCGTGTGCTTCGACCTGTCGATGATGGCTGAGGAGTAGGGGAGCGTGCTTCCAGTCTTGTAATTGTCTGGATGAGGTCGTACAACTGTGACTGTAGGACTCCTGTATAGTAAGCATGTCGTGGTTTGATACGTCGTATATCTTGTCAGCAATGAGGGCGATATCATCAAGATTGCTCTGAGATACAGCTATAATGGACTGCATCTGGGAGAGTAAACTTTATATAATAAAAATAGATTGGAGGATTTCGTCGTTGACTTTTCCTGCAGCTATGCTTCTCAGTTCTCGTAGAAATTGAGTGTGACTCTTGCCACCCAGGGACGTAACTTTCAGAAGACGTGCAAGTCGTTTCTATTGCGATTCCGCAAAGCAAGAAGTAAGGCGTTTTTTAAGGGTGTTGTAGGGGTCTGTCGCAGGTGGATTATGAATGATGTCGGCTACCTGAGCGATGACAGCGGTGTCGATGAAACCTAGAACGTAATGGAATTTTTTCAGTTCCGTTGTGATGCCAGCCGTAGCAAATTGTGCTTTTATCTGTGCAAACCAAGCTGAACCTTTTCGCCAAAATGGAGGCGGTTTGACTGCGACACGTGCGACGGCACTGCTATCACCTGCTGTCTTGGAGGGTGCGGTGCCATTTTCATCATTCTCATCCTCATACGAGTTATGTCAGAATGACAGTATCAACTAAAACTAATAATTTTGGTCTCCATGACGCCAAGGCTCCTACAGATTCAAACGTTACGTTGATTCTTTCCACTACTCTATGGATTTGTTCTATTGTCGAATGCATTTGGTGAAATCCAAACTGGTAACTGGGAATTGCCTCGTTATTCTCGAAGATTGGAAATAACCTCGTAAGGATAAGTTTTTCAAGCACTTTTGTAAAAATTGGTAGACGAATTATAGGTCCATAAGATTTTAATTCAGCAGGAGATTTTCCTGGTTTTAAGATTTTATAATTTGAGTAAAAAATCATTAAACTAGCATGTTCAACTGAAGTAGAGGCACTATTTAGGAAAAAGTTATTAATGTCGGCGTTTAATACAAAGCCTGGTGGAGAGCGCGTCTTGACATCATTAGTAACATTAAGTTGGATATCAACATCAGGTGATGGACCATAATAAGCGTGAAGAATCACAGGCTACAATTCCTAATTAAAGACGAAGAAGTAGAAGAAGTTTTTAATATCGTTTTACATGACTTTAAACGAGCTTTCTCTAATGTTGTAGTTGATATTAGTTTTCTTCCCATTTCTGATAGTAAAATTTCTCAAGGGCTTATGATAATCCTAATGAGCTTTGTTGCTTATAGAAATTAACAATTTAATTTTATCTTTATCGAAATTTGAACATTTCGGTACAGTGTATGTTTATTAAATAGTCGAATTAAGTTCTTATTCAAAAATAACAGTTTTGATATCATTCGGTGTATCACATCTGTTACCTGCTACCATTGTTGCATAGCTGTTGGTCTTTCGCTATCAGACTGCAGGTTGTAACCCTATCTTGAAGACTCCATCTTCGCTGAACCAATTATCCCGCGGTTGCTCCAAGAATTCTGTTGTTACCACTACATCTATTGATCTCCCTGACTATCTACAGCTTAGCGGAGTGTAGCCGCTATTCTTCTCTTGAGCAGCTTCTAGAAGCCATAAGCAAGAGTTGGGGATCGCTGAGAACCAACCTTTCAGGACGACTATAGAGGGTGCGATAGTCCTAATTATAGAAGTGCTACCCCAAATGACACTTTTACATTTTATATTCCACGGATCTTCCTCCATCTGCGTCTTCTATCAATTCGGCCGCTTCAAGAGCCTTGGCCCGTTCCACAACAGTCTGCGCCATTTTGTCGTATCTAGAGCTGTGTTTCTCTATCTCCTGACTGGTTACGATCTGAAATGATTTTCCATGCTTCACTCCTCTTCCTGAGTCATCGTCTCTGTCACTTGCCTTCGAATTTTCCTTGACTTGCTGTTTGGATGCCTTTGTTGTGTATTCTTTTCAGGTGGGGAAAGACATTAAACGCTTACTCTTGTTTGTGATTACTACGTAAGGTTCAATAAAAAGGTCTTGTAGTTTTACGAGTCTCTCACTCTAGTATTCATATATTTGGGGTTACGACACCGTTTTCAATATTTTTCTGAGAAATGTCTACTATATGAAATATAAATCTTAGCAAACATTTCCATCATTCCGTTGCTTGTGCTTCCATAGAGGATTTGGTAGATGGTTATTTTGATCGCCACAAACATAATGGGTTTTGTGTGAATTGAGAGATACACCTTTACATATTCTCCTGTATCTTTACATAGATATGTATAAAGTTAAATGTATTATCTCTACTGAGTGATGCGAAATACATATACATTTGTTACCAACAAGGTAAGTTTCTATAGTTTTTATAAGCATATCTTGCATTTAATGTAATTGCAAAATGAAACTCTAAGGAGCAAAATTTAAATACTAATAAATATTGAACAAAACATTCTAATAAGTATTAGACAGAACGCTTTTTAATCCAATAACCTACTAACAAAATTATAATAAATGCAAATTTAATACATTTGATTGTAAACATTGCATTTAAATATTCTATATATATATCTGCATATTATTGATATTAGTTTCATCTTACGGTATTCGGCCACTATACAAACACATTTGGTGGTCGCGACCCTTGTAGAAGGGCTTTCCTTCAATAAAATTCAACGGGTTAGGCTGACCACCTACCCACGCCGCGGCGTAATATGGCTTATAGACCTACACATTGTGTAGTCGGTAACAGACTCTCAGCCTATCGCAAGAAAAAGAAGAAGACAATTACACCATTAACAACATAAATTAAAGTATTATCGATGCAAAGGAACTATACACGAAATATATTTTGTGTGACTATTGCAGAAGTAAACACACACAAAAATTGATAACACGAAATTGATAAGTGTCACTGTTATTTTATTTTATTCCGTACTCCGCCAACAGCCGTTAGGCCAATTATAGGCGTCACTGTACATTTATACTTATCAATTTAACACCATCGGATTGGTCTAAAATTTGAAATTTGATTTGTTTTATTGGTCGAATGGCGTCATTTTACATAGTCATAGGAATATACTATGTACCATCGGCTGCATAGAAAACTGGTACAGCTAGTTTTAGGTTGGTTATACATCGTATGAACAATATGTTGGTAGCACTGTAAGTGTGTGTCAAATTCGAGGTTATCAGGTTAGGTTTTCCGTCAGTTTTGACACAAACTGACACAAAACCTAACCTGCTAACCTTGAATTTGACATAGACTTACAGTGCCACCAACATATTATTCATACGTTGTATAACCAACCTCAAACTAGCTGTATCAGTTTTCTATGCAGCCGATTGTACATATACTAGAATTTTAATAGTATATTACATACCCAGGTGGGAAGTGTTTCATTACTGTCGAGAGATTAGGTAGTTTACCGAGACGCGTAGCGTCGAGGTTAACTTTATCTCGAGACAGGGATGAAACTTTCCACCGTGGTATGTATACTATTTTATTTGCAATCATCTAATTTTAAAAATAACTACAATTGAATTCTGAATAATAGATATCTTGATGTAGCTAATATTTTTGTTACCATGAAAACAATCCACTCAATGTTTTGTTACCATGGAAACACCCCACTCTTCAGGTATGTAATATTTTTTGGGGTATGTAATAATTTCCTGGCTAGTTTCAAGTAATCATCTAGTTCCCAGCTGTTGTCATGTCATGAAATTGACACATTACAATGTGATTGCGAATAAACAGTATTTCTGGACCGCTTTATTATTTTTTCATGCTTTAAACTGATTTCTTGAGTTATTCTATGGTACTTTATGGTCTGGGATTGTTATATCTGCTATTCGTTGTATTGTGTTATAATTTGAGGTAGCTGTTCTGCTAGTAGCCCATACCAATCTCTTACCATATTGTTTAGCCGTTCTTCTCCAAATTGGCAAACAATCTTGTCGTTATCTTTGATACCTGTTCATACATTTGAGTCTCCTATTGGGATGATCACCTTTCTATCCTATCCAAAATCTGGTTCTTTTTCGTCTTTTCTATCTCTTGTTAATGTGTTATGTGAACCGGAGACATTTATATATAAGAGGTTATCTGAAACACATACTATTCCTTACACCCGTTTCTAGTATGTGGGACATATTACTGTAGTACCCCACTCCTGTTGAATCTCTTCTTGATATCATTTGGTGTCTACCAACTCGTATATTTGTTGTATCATTCCTTCTCCTACATTTTTATAAACTCAACTTTTAGCCTATAACTATTACTTGTTCCCTTGTTATGTATTCAGTATTCAGTTGTGGTTGCTCATTGAATTCTTTCTTAAAGTAGGTACTTTTTTCGCCTATTTTAAGATCTGTGCTTCTCTTCCCGATATGGATCTCTCTTTATTCGGTTATTTTTGTATCAATATTATATTCTACTCGAGAGAGTTGGACAAGTAATATCTGCAACAGATTCACCAGAACCTGTGAGAATAAAGTATATATCCCAGGTTATGACGGACTTGCAATGTAACAGCTATGCAGAGCTAAAGAGGTTGGTCATAGACACAACAGGATGAACCAAACATGTAGATTTATATTCAGAGAGAGAGAGCCGGGTCATTCTACTCGTTCTACTCCTAGTATTCCGTGGTGATCAGTCAACGTTTAAGTATAATATCTCGTTTCTTTGTCCCTTAAGATATTATAGGAAGTTGATTCCATTGTTTTTTTTTCAAATGTAAAACCTGCAACTTTTCTTTATGAAACCTTTTCCTGCAAGCAATCAACTCTTTACTGTAATGAGCAAATTAACACTTGTTTTCAAATGCTAATTGAAAATCAATTACCTAAAACTGACTTTTGAGGATTACGGAATTATTTTCGCATGGTCTTGAATAAATTGAGCCATATTGTTAATCCACCAACTTTTGGAACCGTTATAGAAAAAAATTGTATGCTCTATAACACGTGGCAGAATAACATTTTCGCACTCGGACGTTAATCTTTATATTAGTCGATAAACTGACCCAGCAGTTTGTACAAAATTACACATTCATGCTAAAAGTGGTTAGTACATAAAATTCGATGGTATTTAAATCTGTTTTTGTCCAAATGTGGCAGCAAATTAATTTACATATTAGCATCGTTTAACCTTTGTAGGCAGTCAAATAAATATTTTCATTGTTTGTGCACCCGAAAATAACACACCTGCTTTCCTGCACAAGCTGAGACGTAATAAGTTGCTTTAGTCTAATTGAATACTCCCATCCCACTTTATTCAAACGGCAGACAAATAATTAAGTCGTCGTTTGTAGGCATATTTCCAGTTTACACGCCTTGCCTTAAATGCTGCCGCATTTTTAGGTGCAATTTGAAGTGGTAACAAATATTTTTATTGATCTTTGATGGGAAATCTGCCCATTGACAGCATCATGATTTCGTTGTTTACAGTTTCGATTCGATCTTGCAGGTTGCCTTCGTATGGGTATATTTCTACATTGAAATATCAGGTGCATTTTCCAAGGCGAAGTTCACAGACTCATTTAATTCAAGAATTTTTGTTTGCTCTATTTTGCACAGCCAACAGTAATTTTAAATTTTCAAATAGATGATACATATTATATAGTTCCATCAGTTATATTTAGCCTTGCTGTACCAGTACTCAGCAATTTTTAGTACATCGTGTTATGATGTGTGCATGATTTGATATTATTGTTACTGGATTTTATTTAAATAAATGACTCTAACATCTCAAAGGGTTGGGTTTTCTACATCCTAGCAAATATGATTGAATATATAATTACAGGCATTACATTTGTTATTTAGATAATTATCGTGGTTTTTATGATTTTTTAAAAGTAATTGCTTTGGCCGCCGTTTGTTTATCCAATGCGACCGCTACAAAATTAGATATTTCAAGTAATGGGAACAACTTTACAAACACTGCCGCTCCAACCTCACAATTTATCAAACCAAGTTGGCTTTGTGTTAATAATTACATCAGTGATTACGTAAGAGTGCGTTGCCTAAGTGATTTAACAAACCTAAGTAAATACACGCAATAACAAATTACTCATGATGCGCTTCTTCCGGAAATTTTCATAAACTCACGCCACTTTTTAAAAATCTCAAAATTCTATTTTTAGGATAACTTTCTAACCTTATTTGGCTTCTCTGATGCAAAATAGGACACCAGGCGTCCCCGCAGCAAGTTACACGACTGGCAGGGGCTCTTCTTTCTCTCCGTTAGTCTGCTGTAACAAGCCAAATACCTCTTCAAACGCCGCCTGCTACTTGCATCACTCCAAAATTGTTCACAACTCCGTGTTTCCCCAGTTTTAGGGCTTCGCCCTGCTCAGCACGAATGCCGCTGCTTCCTTCCCACGTTGAGGGCTATAGTAACCTCGCACCAGCTCCGAAAACTGTTACAGGAACACCAGCTACCACTCAACGTATTATTCAACAGTTTCTAAAGCTTCTAAAGGGGTGAAGCTAATCAAAGCAACCCTTCTACAGACTAGCCAAAAGACACTACACTAATTACAAAACACTGAATTGGGAGAAATTTGAATTTATTCGCTTTTAAATGGATTATTTGTGGGGTGGCCAAAATAACACACCTTACAGTTTGGCTTTGTTTCCCCCTTATGTTTTTGCTTTTATTCATCTTACATTGCTATTCATTATTTTTAAGCCTGCTCTGAATACATTTTGTGTTTCAATCAAAACTAATACTATTTTTTAATACAGTTTTTACAATTATTAACTCAAAGCAAATGCTATTCACACAATTTGCAAAAATTAAATTAGCAGATTTATAGAATATTTTATAAAATAATATTTGAAATGCTTGAAATGTTATTAACTGCTATCATAATTTTAGAGGCATAAAAAGTATTTGTTACAGTATATACATATTCGTTAACCTCTTTGTTTTTCGATGTCGAGGATGATTCATAATTATGAAAAATCACAAATTTATGATAATTACAATTTATATAGAGCAATTTCCATAACAGAGAGTTTGCTTTTATATATCCAGGTAAAAGCTTCTTATCATATTCTCGAAATACATTAACGTGATTTTCAGTGTTCCAAACAACTAACTTAAACGGAATGTCGGTGAAGGGTAGTAGACATAGAGTACAAAATCAATTCACCTACTAGTATGCACAAAAATGACTTAACAGATAAGGACGCCAGGTTCAATAATGTACCGTAATTTGCTCCGGCGAACCACATGGAGTAAATGAGCTCTGCGACGAAAGACGGTCTGAAAGAGGTAAAGAACACACAAACGTGACGATAACAAAGACGTGCAGACATATATTAACATCATTGAGAGGTATAATAGTACCTACTAATACGCAAGACCAACACAAAGAAGTTATTGACATATTAGTATTATTATAGTAAATTTAGTGCGCGAATAGTACACATGCATCTTTGACGTATAAGTGAACTAATCGCGCAGATGAACTAAATCCTCGCCTGAGTCCTGTACTATCGCTTTAGAAAGTTTATCTTAGACAGTATCTTTCTATACGTCGTCACTCTTTGTCAAACTTGATATCCTCACTGTTCTACATTGGCCTATTCTGTTTATGACCAGAAGACATGTGGTTGCCACAGTTTGTGAATGACGAATAGGGTTGCAGTTGTATTGTCGTTGATGCCAGCAAGATTTGAACCCGACATTTTCGCTGAATATCCAGAGCATATACCCTTGCACCACTGCTACATTTCTCTATAATTCTTGTATAATTTCTATAACTGAGAATATACAAAAGATCTCTCACTGGGCAGTTCTTGGTAGTCTAGCTATAATAATTGGAATTGGATGATTGACAGCTCCAGCCTGCTTGATCTCAGGTTGAATTTTTCAATGGAGGTGTATATCGCTACCAATTATTTTTCATATAGTATCATCTTCTCATTCTCAAGGGCTCCAATAATCCATTACCGCGTTTTCAATAAAAAAGGCCTTATCTAGGTTCATGTTGTTCAATGTAACAGTTTCTAGGAATTTAACTGTCAAGTTACATCGTTTGCAATTTTTTAGTGCTAAATACTCGACGTCGTATAAGAGGTTCGCAGAAGTCTCAGAATTTTTGCAATATGTAATAACGAATTTTCTTTGACATTTTTTAAAAGACTCTATTTGCTATTACTCAAAGTGTTTTTCTAGATGTTCAATAATTAGTTCACTTTTGGTCTAAAGCTTTATCGCCCCCATTATCTTATAATATAGTATCAGGGTTCTTAGTTACTAAATTACCAGAATGCCTACTACAGTAGAATACCAGCTGTACTGTTTATTCGAATATCTGAAGTTATAATCAGATCAGAATTAAATCCAAAAGTTGATTGGAATATTTCTTATTGATAAAATCTGGAGAGGAATAAATCTCTTATTTTTTACAGTACTTTAGAAATATAATGCTGTGGATTTCAGTAAAAAAATATTAACAAATAGTAAATTTCAACAAATGGATCCGATTCTCATAAACTTCACCTGCCACTCAAATTTAGTGTTAGCTCTACTACAGTTCCCCAATCCAACTTCAGCAGTCGCGCGTTCTTATTACCCCCTCAAGGAAGTTTTAATGTGATAATAGTATCATTAAATGGAAGTTTTTTGTTGTAACTCCACTTAAATTGCGGCTTTACCATTGAAATCAAATAGCTTATGAACGACGCCCCGTAATTTAAAACCATCTCTGAAGACTCTTTCGATAGATTTTAGACATATATCCTAATGAATATTTTTTGAAAAGTATAAAAGGTGATCAAAGTATACATCGTTCCGATAATCGTGCTCATCATCATGAATTCGTGTTCTTATTATGGGTATTTCGCCAATCTGAAAAATTAAAAATATTAAATATCGAACGTTTTAAGGGACAATCTGCCTTCGTTATCAACGATTAACAAAAAGGTTTTAGAGATTATCATCATGAATATTTTACTTTGACTACTATTTCAGAGAGCGGATGGCCCAGCAAGTAAAATTCTTGTCTCACAAGGTAACTAAACACCGTTTTTAAATATCGTACGCTATCCACCTACCACTCTAACACCTGTGGTAGTCGTTAACGTTTAGAAAGGAAACTCTTCCTCAGTTTCGGGGGACAAGGCCAGTTATCTACCCGGCTTACGAGCAAAGAGGGCTCATAGAACCGTAGCGTTGTGGTCAAATACCTAATATAAAAGGAAGAACGAGAAAGACTACTGTTTATTCTGAGTCATCTAACCACTACTATTTTTTCTTTACTGGCATTGTTTTTGAATAGCGAAATAGCTATTTTTGTATTAAGGGCGTGAAGGAGGCGATTTTGGCCCGCGGCGGAATTATAAGCCAGAGGCCCGAAGGGCCGAAGGATTATAAAACGCCAAAGGGCCAAAATCGCCGTTCACGCCCGAAATGCAAACAAGATTTTTTGTAAAATCCACTATAAAGCTTTGAAAAATAAATGGCACGATTCGTTCTCAAAAATCAAATTGTTGTTGGTTGCCAATGTGATGCTGGTTTTTTAGGCCTTAGGGCGCAAAAGGCATTATTTACGCCCGCAAATTATTTTTAGGCCTTAGGGCGCAAACGGCACTATTTACGCCCGCAAATTAATGCATAAATGACCATATTTTAGTACGATTTTACAAAAATTATATTTAATTTGATATTACTATAACTAAAATATTGCAGATATATTGGGTATATTACGTATGTGGAGTTTGGGTTGTCAAATTTTATTTATAATAATAATGTAGCGTTCACAGCCCTTTGAGGCCCATTGCGTTGTTAGTAGTTTCAATTTCTTCCTGTCTCTTGCACTTGTCCTCCAGTATGTGATCATCTTCTCCTTTAAGTTCTCTTGAACTGCTTCCCACCATTGTCTTCTTGGCCTGCCTTTTTTTCTTTTTCCTTCCTGTTTTTTCCTTGCTATGTTTCTGACTGATCTGTTTTCTTCCATTCTTTCAAGGTGACCCAACCATTGTAGTCTTCGAGATTTAATAACTTGAATTACCGTTGGCTCTATGTACAGATCATAAAATTCGGCGTTTGATCGTCTATGCCATATACCATTTATTTTCTTTCCGCCAAGGATTCTGCTTAATGATTTCCGTTCTTATATCTCAAGTAGCAGTTGGGTTTTCTTCGTCATGTTCCAGGTTTCACACCCATACAGCAGGGTAAATTCTTGTAAATTCTTCATTTTTGTGGCGCGAGAGATGATTTTTTATTTGAATTTTATTGATAATGATAAATTATTAAGTAAGGAACGTGGATCTATATTGATAGATGTTCTAACGGTACCTTTAATTACGTTACTAATAGCTCAATAAATACTGTGTATTGAAAATACATGTTGGTGCACATTGCTTAATATCCATCACCACATAAAGGACTGACTGCTTGCGCAGCATAGAGGGGTTGGTTATATTTTGTTATAAATATAAATCAAAATTGCAAAACTGATCATGATTTATAATATAGCCAACAATGAATAATATACATCGATAAATAACTTGAGAAGAACGATGCAAATGAATGCAATTTATGGATGCAAAACACATACGGCAAGTACATGATCCACACCACGGGTCACGTTAATTAACCGTCGTTGCTGTCTTATGCTGTATAGTGTAAGGGGATGTCTGATAAGATAAGTAAAGAGACAAATAAAAAATATAGTAAAAAAGTTTAATTCACAATTTTTCAAACAGTACATAATATTCATTACTTAAAATATGATTAACAAAAAAAAAACCTAATCAAGGGTCTGTACTCCTTAGTAACGAATAACACGAAGCTTTTTGTAACAACTGCTAATGACTGCTTTTCATGGTTTTTAGCTACTCGTCTACTTATATTATTTAAAAAAAATTAAAATATCTAAGGTTTTGGGTTTATGGCCGTAGTGGACATATTTTCGTTTTCTTGCATGATATACTTGTCGGCCAGGGACCTCATCTGCTGGGTCAAATGACACATAGGTTTCGTTTTCGATTATTACATATTTAGACAATTTTTCTTGTAACCTCTTCGGCAGCCTAACTTTACTTGCTGTTTGTTCTTGAACCTTCTAGTATTTTGGCGCCGATAGCTTTGAGTATCAATATTTTACATTTAAATACGACACCGTTCAATCCGAAAATCGAAGTTTGTCATATATCTTTGGTCACAGCTCCAATTGAGGTGCCAAAATTATTATATAACCAATATTAAATGGATATCTACCCTCTTGCTTATTAAGAAGTAGTATCAAGTATATTTTCACAAACACTTACCTTTCTACTTATTGAATTATTTTCAATTGACATCTCACACTAATGAAAATATGACATTTGAAATTGTCATGTGATTCTTATTTAAAAATTACCTCGGCTAGACAGTTATTAAGCAATGATACTCTCTTTTTCCTCAGATGAATGGGTTAATGTTAATTTTATTAATCTTATTGTTGAAGACTGCATTATTATAAATTATTACTAAATTGAATTCTTTGATCAATTACACTCTCTTGTACATTCAATTAAATCCTCTTACTCAATCAGTTAGTATTTGAAAGATTGGTCTGACATTACAATAAATAAAATAAAAATGTTGTCAAATTATTTAATCAAATGTTCTAACTTTTTCCAACTTTGATGTTAAAATTAATTAAGATACCCTAAACCAAAATATCTCAATTTCCAATTATAATTAACGAAAACGTCGAGTACCCGAATCAATGTAAATTTAGAAAAATTTATATTCTAAATTACTCTCTAAATATAAATTACAAATATTTCCACTAATTTTGCTGTACCAAACTTCTTTTTTTATTTTTTAATGAAATATAAGAAACCTTCTTGAAGTATCACTTGTACCTGAGTGTATTTTCTATCAGTTCCTAACTAAATGGCAGCTTGTAAACAACTCCTTTGGGTTGTTTACGACCAAAATAGCTCGTTGCAGCTCTATGACTCCTTAAGATCTGGATATATCGTAGCACAGCGCCACAAACACAAACGCACCTTACTGGTTGAAGCAAAAATTGACACTTCAAATGACTTCAAACAATCTTGAAGTTCTAATCTGAATAATAGTTGTAACCTTTAACGTGATTATATTAACGTAGATTATTATTTTCAAGATACTTTTTCACTTCGTGTAAACAACCACACTGGTTGTCCATTACTACCCCCACCAGTTATCTACACACAACTGTTATCACATGATACCCATTAGATATCTGGATATTATTATTGAATTAATTAAGCATCCACACAGCATGCTGCATTACAAGTTCTAAGGCAGCACGGCAAACCGATGTGGAAGATTCAATTTCCAACAGATTTTTTATCTTAATAATATTTCTTGACGACCAGGCAGTTTTTTTAAATTGATGCTATTACATTTCTCAGACCTTGATATACTCCTATAAACAGAAGTTCGTCTAAATCTTTCACCAATAAAATGTCTAAGTGTCCTTAACGTGCATCCTTTGGCCGTGGTTATAATAAAGAATAATGCGTTTTGCTAGGAACTCACTTTTTTGTCTTTTTATGGCTGCTATTATTGTAATCAACTAAAAGAATTAATGTCGATTGAAAATTCAACTATCTGGCAACAAAATTATACCTGGCATTTAGTGTTTGGTTTTCTTAAAATAAAACCAGGGCCTAGCGATTTTCTCTCTTTACTTATTAGCGCATAAAGAACCACCCTCTACACCTCAAGGTAAATGAGGTTACAGATAATACATACATACATACTTATTAGACAGCCCCTTAATAAATTAAATATGTTTCTAGAATTCAAATGTTCTTTCTCAATTCCTTTGTACCGATGCTGAATGTAACACAATATTAGTTCTTAAACGGCACCAGGTTTTCTGTTTCTAAGTAACACAGAGTTCTTTAAATGATTGAATGATGAGTATTGTTACATTCTAACAGTATATTATGTTATTAGAAGCAAAAGTTATACTTACTTTCTGCGGCATGGCTGGATTTGTCTGACTTGCTTACGCTCACCAGTCAAACACGTCCGGTCCGGTCACACAAAGTACCACTTTTACTCCTAATATAACAGAATATACTATTACCTGTCGCTGATGAGCGGAGATAAAGTGTTTAGAAGCCATTGCAATAAAGTGACACTTTAGCATTATCAATCCAGCAGTATAATGTCAAATATTATTGACGTTTGAAGAAAAAACTAATTTATTGCACTTAGTCAAGCAAAAGTGTACATATCTAACTACGGGACACAGCGCGGTTTTTTACAGAAAGCGTAGGGCTTTCTGTCGTCCAAATCTATTTGGCAGGGACGTAGAGAGTAGGCAATTATTATTAAACGGAAATTACCGCATTATTAATTGGCGTTCCTCAACCAAAAGAGAACGAATTTGGCGTAGAGGTGTCGTAATCGGTGTAGCCCCCTTACTTCTCCTCCACCTATTAATGTGTACTTTGATCATAAAATCACCTCTTCGTAGCTGTACAGAGTAAATACAAACACACTATACCTATAATAATGTATATTGAACACATAAGACATAAGAAAACATATTCGGGGGTTACAAACTGTTATTTACCAAACTTATTAGGCTGGTCACAATCTAACTTGTACATCGACCATATTCTATGCCCTCCCTGAAGGAGAGGACTTCAAAGCTGGTATCCGCGAAACAAACACATGAATAAAACACGCATTTAATAATAACATCCGATTTACTTTCAACTAATACATATAAAGATAAATAATTTGGAGCTGTTAGAAGGAGAGATATGGACATGTAGTAACTACAAACTCTGTAAAAGCTATCCAGAACTAATAATAATTATAACTTAATGCAGTGTAAATAATACCGACGTGAAGGTAAAGCGAGTGTGCAGCTTGAACTAGTGAAGTTCAGAGGGCTGAATTTCTCAGGAGATTTATCGGGTCTGATGGAAGGGCTTTATTCAGACCATGGACACGACTGACCTACGAGGATGGTCGTCAGTGCGACAGAGATGCGGGAAGTTTGAACTTGGAGGACGACTGACGTACGTAGATGGACGCCGAGATGACAGAAATACGGAAATTTGCCGATGAACATTGACCCATGGAGAGGTTCATGCAGCGAGACCGAAAATCTACAAGGACCATGTATGTAATTGTTGTGCGTATGCGATAACCCGGTCACAGTCGATTATTACGGCAGAACAGATTAACTTCACTGCGTTTGAATAGCATATAATATGTAAACAAGGATTACCGGCACTCGCACGTCTAGCTGTCTCTTTGGCTGCATCTCAGACCTGTTGCTGATGTACTTTTCACGCGAGGTTTCTCCACTCACTGGACAAATTCATAGGCGTACTGGGCAAAAATGGACTACAGCGAAATTAAATTTATGTAGGGTGAAGGCTCTCAACGAGGTTTTTGTCATGTGAACCAATTTAAACTAATCACAACAAGTCCGTTATACTTATCTGATAGAGAGTTATAAATTTCTGCACACACAACTAGAAGCTAAATATTCAAAATTGCAATTTCAGTATAACGTGACACAATATAAACTATGCTTTTTTGAATAACTATTTGAAACTCGCATGGTACAAAATGGGTCACAGAACCTAGTTAAGTGTAGACTATGAGCTTATTACATTCAGAGAACACTCTTGTAAGCTAGATTGTGTATTTGTAGGCTGTGAACGAAAAATAACTAAAACTAATATTTAACTTTCATTTGTTGCTGAATAAAGATCTTTGCATACGCATCGCAAAATGGGGCTGTAATAATATAATGACGGTAAACAATTACCGGTTATGCAGCTCCGCTGCTACTATGGGATAACCACCGCTAATAGTAGGTTGAATAAAATGCGCGTTTCTTTTAAGCGAATTTGTTGACCATCGATGTTTGATTTAACTTATTTACTGCCTTTTTAAGTGATTGATTTTTTATTAAATGACCTGGAACATATTTTAGTATATACGAGTACATATTATGAAAATAAATATTTCTACACTGTTAAGTGTTCCAGCAAAATGCCATATGTATTTTTTTTACTCATACACTGTCGTTGCTTCATTGTAGTGAGTACAATTCCCGCTGCAATCTTCCTTCAAGTTTAGATATTACGAGTAATGTATGTATTTCACGTAGTTCTGTCGCGTAGGTTGATATTTTGTAAACAAACGCTATTGTCAAGTGGATCCTCCCACTCACGGATCTCTCTTATCTTAACGGCACGATGTTTTCACGTCGTATTCCTGCAATTTGTTCAGTAATTACTTAGTGAAGTTCGATGAAACTTTGCAGGATTGTTTTTTAGACCTTACCAAGTAACATTTTTGAACAGAATATATATGTTATATACATCAATGCACTCGTATTCATGTAGAACGTGTAATACCTCGCTTACAAGTTGTGATGTGAATTATTTTAACTTACCTCACAAACGTCAATATTTGACATACAAATCTTGTCAAGTTTAACTTTGCTAATTATTTTAATATTGCTCCGGCTAGTCAGTAGAACTGATTTGAAAACTCCTTACCCCCAGCTGAATGGTGCTCTTTAATAACAAGTATAGATAATTACTGAGATAATAAATTACTATAAAGTGATTATTATAGTTTCTTTTCAGGTCCCTTACTGAAACTCTACATAATATATCAATGACAATTATATATGTACAGTGACGTTTCTTTGACGTAAGGATAGTCTTGTTTGTTTGAGATAACTTTTAATAACTTTTTAAACCAAAATCCCTAATTTACAAACCCAACACTATTAAATTTTGATGGTTAATAGTAATTCTTAAGTTCTAAATACAAGTTTACTAATATTATATATACAGGGTGTCTCAAAAAGAATGGGATATCTATTAGTCAGAGATTCCTTAGGTTATAATAAACGATTAAACCTAATATACCTTAGTACAAAGTCCCTCCAGTAAAAAGTTACAGGGACTTGAAGTTCAATTTTTTATTTTTTATTTTTTTTGTTAATTTCCACAAATGTAAAGATATCAATTCAAATTTTGGTACACACGCTTATTATTATGTAATGCACTAATACAAAAATTTCTTTAACTAGACTTGACTGTAAGAGGCACTTTACCCATCTTTGAAAACTTTTTTTAGCTCTAACCTCGTTATCTGTAACATTTTTTTAAATTTTAGTTTATTATCTGAAAGATAATTAAAATACACAAAAATAATATACTCTTAGTTCATAAGCGGAAAAGCAACCGTTTGCCTTAAAATGCCTATCAAAGGTTTTGGTTGTCATTAAGACTTGCAATTATCAAGTAGCTATGATCACAAAAACAATGAGTAGTGATTGTCATCTAGTAAACAACAGTGGTAAATCAGCTAATAACAAGAGCATTTTCTTGCGTGCTTAAAAAATGCCGCGGCATAACGAATTCTCTACTGCTGAAATGAGAGATATGGTTTGCAGCTACGCTAATGAAGGTTTTTGTGGTTGTGCCGTGGCAAGGGGATACTTGCAATTATATCCAAATAGAAGACAGCCAGATCACAAGCTTTTCAAAAACCTTTACGACCGATTAGGGGAAACTGGTTCATTTCGACCAAAGCGTCACAATGGACGTGCAAAATTAATAAATGTAGACCAGGAAAATGAAATTTTAGCTCTTGTGGCAGAAAATCCACGGATAATTACACGTCATTTAGCTGGCGCTGAGACGATAAGCAAAGATTCTGTCCACAGAATTTTACGAAAAGAGAAACTGTTTCCCTACCACTTCACTCCTGTACAAAATTTATTACCAAATGATCTTCCAACTAGATTGCAGTTTTCCCAGTTTCTTCTGAACAAGCATAATGCTGACCACATATTTCTGAAGAAGGTGCTGTTTACCGACGAGGCTACTTTCACTCGCCGTGGAATTTTTAATTGGGGAAATAGCCATTCGTGGGAAATTGAAAATCCGCATTTATCAAGGGAGAAACATTTCCAAAATGAAGAGAGATAGAGAACAATGTGTGGTGTGGTATCATCGTAAACTGTTTAGTAGGTCCTTTCGAACTTCCACCAAGGCTCAATGACGATATGTATTTAAACTTTTTGGAAAATAATCTGGATGAACTCTTAGAAGACGTACCTTTGGATTTAAGACAAAATTATTTGTTTCTGCAGGACGGAGAACCACCAAATTTTAAAAATGTAGTGCGTGACCATTTAAATCGACGTTTTCCACACCGCTGGATTGGTCGCGGCAGCGAATTTCCGTGGCCACCACGCAGTCCAGACCTTAACCCTCTTGATTTTTACCTATGGGGCACATGAAATCGATCGTTTATAAAGACTTCATTAACACCGTGACGAGTTGCAGCTAAAAATCCAGGAAGCTGCTAATATTATTAGAAATAATCAACAATCAACTTTATTTCAAGTTAGACGATCTTTAATAATACGTCTAAGAAAATGTATTGAGCTAAATGGTGGACATTTTGAAAATGCATTAAGTTAATTATTGTTCATCACTTTGTATTAAATAAAATACCATATTTTTACATCATTTGTTTTTGTGACAATGAGTACTTGATAATTGCACGCCTTATTGATAACCCAAACCATTGATAGCAATTTTAAGGACAACGGTTGTTTTTTCGGATATGAACTAAGAGTAAATTATTTTTGTGCTTTTTAATTCTCTTTCAGATAAAGTTTTTTGAAAAGCTTCTTATCTGGCTGTCTTCTATTTGGATATAATTGCAAGTATCTCCTTGCCGCGGCACGACTACAAAAACTTTCATTAGCGTAGCTGCAAACCATATCTCTCATTTCAGCATTAGAGAATTCGTTATGCCGCGGCATTTTCATAAACACGCAAGAAAATGCTTTTGGTATTAGCTGATTTACCATTGTTGTTTACTAGATGACAATCACTACCCATTGTTTTTGTGATCATGGCTACTTGATAATTGCAAGTCTTAATGACAACCAAAACCTTTGATAGGCATTTTAAGGCAAACGGTTGCTTTTACGCTTATGAACTAAGCTTATATTTTTTTGGTGTATTTTAATTCTCTTTCAGATAATAACCTAAAATTTAAAAAAATGTTACATATAACGAAGTTAGAGCTAAAAAAAGTTTTCAGAGATAGGTAAAGTGCCTCTTACAGTCAAGTCTAGTTGATGAAATTTTTTTTATTAGTGTATTACATAATAAATCTCTACATTTGTGGAAATTAACAAAAAATAAAATTTAACCTCAAGGCCCTGTAACTTTTTACTGGAGGGACTTTGTACTAAGGTATATTAGGTTTAATCGATTTATTATAACCTAAGGAATCTCTGACTAATCGGTGTCCCATTCTTTTTGAGACAACCTGTATATATACGCAATTTAAATCTTCCTTGAATTATTCCAAATATTTTTCGTTAAAAGTTATAAAACAGTCACTGACCTTAGCGTCGCTTTAGGGTACCTGATTAGCAGACTATGTAATCCCCTCAGCAAATGAAGCAGGACAGCTAACAGGAACCTGGATAGTTGAAACTCTAACTCCTCTCCAAAAAGCTCTTTGGATATGATTTCTATCTTTCCGATATAATTTCACACCTAACTTCACCACACACACGTAATCACTGGCTCTACTTTAATTATATAGCAAGTTATTTGCTTTGCTTTGAATTTTTATTTTATATTATTACCAGTTACTTCCTGTGTAATAACTATTCAAATAAATTCAGTTAAAAATACCAGTTGGTTGGGATTGAACCACCATCGGTTTTAATATGACCGTCTCGAGTCGGATATCAAATTGAACTTTTTTATTCTGTTTATGATTTCTCTTTGGTTACCAGTAACCATTCACAACCCAACGACTGTACACAAACTTTTTTAAATTAACTATCTGGATATCTTTTATATATATTTACATGTGACATGCAGATTGCATGTAACATTATAAACGCTACCAAACCTATGCGTAAAAGCTCAACTTTGGCTCCTCATATCTACTAATCTAGACAGCGAATTTCTTTAAAACTCTAGAATACGATAGAATGGATCCGTGACACCAAAATATTAAGGCATGTTTTGTATTTGTTGATATAAATATCTAAATAAATATAAAGCAGTGTGTATGCCATCAGAATGTTTCTAGAGTTAAAAGTAATCCTAACAGTTCACAAGATTCAATTGATTTCATTTGCTTTTCAAAGTAGCAACCACAGAAAGCTAAAAATTGTCTACTACTACGTCTTCCAATTTCGGCTTTAAATTGTACCTGATTAGTAACTAAGCTTGAATATTATTTAGTCTGATTTTCGGGGCTATTATTACTACAAGAAAAAATGTTAAAGCAATTCGATTACTTTAACTTTTGCAGATTTTCTTTTGAGTTTTGATTTTCATTTTTATAATTCAACGCAATTTTTAAATGAATCGTGTTTTTCTTTGGCGCTAAAAGATATCGAAACTGACATTTTTGTCGAAAGTTGAGTATTTTATTTGTTTTGAACATTTAATTTTTCAGTTATAGTGTATGTTTTAAAACTATTTTATTATTACAATATTATTCTATCTATTTAAATACTATCACTATCAGAAATGGATCTGAAAAGGTGGTGAAATGCAACAGTGTAGTTTTCAAAGTAATTAATTACATTGTTATACGTTATCTCATTAAATAAGTGTCCACAGTAACATTAATTCAGTTGGTGACATCGCAATTGCACGAAGAGAAATAACATGTAAAGAAATTACTTATTAATAACTCAACGTGTTATGGTGGAAACGAATATGAATCCCGTTTCCTTCTATTTTGTTTTTGGCAGACAATAATCAGTGTATATTTTGATAATTTTTGGTAAAAGTTTCATGCTGAATATCAATATTTATTTGGTTTTCTCATACGCACTATACGTACTAAACACCCGTTCAAAACGAGGAAGCTAGAAATAATATTTTGACCCTATTGGAAGATAATTTTTGCTGGGCCATATCTATTTTCCAAATCCTGTTGTAAGCGTAACAAGGGCAATCGCGGTTGTGAGCGAACTTTCCGCCCTACTGTTTTGTTAAGTAAATATACGGTCAGAAAGTGCCCGGAGTAGAGTTCCACATTTCACATTTAGCAGCGTTCGACGCGACAGCAAAGCGTTTTGACGTTGTAGTCATTCGGCACAAATTTGTTTGACAATACTCAACAAAATGTAATTATTTTGTAGAGTTTTATATTCCGCTGTGCAAATATCAAATTCTTCCAACCGGTGCTCATAGCCGAAAATTAATTACTTTCGCCGCATCTAGTAGGCATTCATATCAATGCCTAATTCAGTTAAATTGAAGTTTTTACATTATTGTCTAGCAATAGGGGTGGCACTGTTTAGTATACTACTTGCGTTATATATTTGCGCATAAATTAAATTTTGCTCCTCGTAAATTACTGTGCACCTAGGCTGTTGAGTGGGTAAGGCCCAGCTTTGCAATGAGGTGAACATTGGTTCAAATCTGGCCACAGCCGAGATTTTTCTCGGAGCAACTATGAAGTTGCACCCACTCGTTAAGTTAGCTTTAATTCTCCGTCGGTCGCAACATTATTGGTTTAATGAAATGTGGCAAAGTGTCATAATGATATATTTGGCGTGAGATTAATACCCCATTTACATTACTTTCGAATGCTAATCATTATTACTTTTCTGTTTAAAAATACTTAAGGTAGCATTTTCTAAAGATTTCTTCAAAACATGGAAAACAATGTATCAGTTTGATAGATAGCTCAAAAACTGACTAATGTGAAGCTGGAAATATGCGGTTTTAGTTTCTTTTTATTTTAATACTGTTCATTTCGCCTTTTCTTTTCAGAATGTTATTTAAAAATAAAATATAAATTTAATTATCACAGATAATATAATAAGTGGTATGTGCTACAGACAAAAGGTTATCGATTCTAAGCATACCACAAATTATATTTTGGAAGAAAATATAATGAGTACATACAGAGTTATATTTTGATACACAGAGACAAAATAGCTATTTATGTATCAAGTTGCAAAATGAAAGTGTTTTTCACACTATACGTGAAGTTTTCCCTACGAGCGCTATCTAGTTGGGCAAAACATTGTATGTGAAAAACACTAATTTTGCAAGGTGTTGCATACAAGATTTTCTGTAATTTTGAGTCATATTAATTTTTATAGTAAATTAATTTACTTAAATCAACAAAGTTGCTTGGAATTGTCATATTAACATTAGTGTCAATATGAAATTTTCAACTAATGCGAATAAATATATCATTTTCACGTTGAAAATGACAAAAAAATTATTATAGTAGGTCAAAATTACAGAAAATTAATTATTAGTATGAAAAGCTCGACTTTTAATAAAAATTTTAAGAAACATTAACAACACTGAAACAAATTCAGAACTAGCAATTACTTATACTCATTACAAATAAAATTGTGTATGTTAAAGGTACAATTTTCAAATAGAACTTCTTTCACTTCTTGTTTTTCTTTCGGATGAAATGCTTGAACTTACAGTTCGGCATCAGCAGTACTTCCTCGCATCTTTTCTAAAATATTATTGTGCTGTTTAGTAACTACAGCTGACGTATGACTGTGATTGGTTATCTTCTTGTTTTACATCAATTCCATTACGGCTGGCTGTCTGCTTGGTCCATAACTCGTCAGCACCCACGTGAAAATTTATATACCATCCTCTAATAGAATTTTTCCAGGAGGGATTGCATGTAGAAAACAATATTTTAGTAGTTACCTGTTTTGGTTGTTTATTTAATAATATGTTGAAAAATCGCACGGGATAAAGATCAACGTTACCTACATTTTGCGTTATGCTTCGTTGTGTAGTTTTTACTGAATATAGGGTAATATTCAATTCATTTCCGAAATTGTCTACTTCCTTGTTGAAGTGATACGTCAATGCGCACGCAGTTTCGTTGCTGCACCAAGCCCATTATGTCGCAGCAACATTTTTTTTTAAATGTTTGAAGCCCATCAGGGTTATCTTTAGCCTAGAATTTCTGCATGTTCTCAGATTCGCTTGATGTACAAGCTATTGCACTCGATTTCCGTTTGCCCGGAAAATGTTCAAGTTCATTTCGTTTTGAGTCTCTTACATATATCTAACTTGTTTGAATTCCATTTCACAGAACGGACCAAATTTGACAGACTTCTTTTTTGTAGTTGAAGTAGGTACAATTTGTGACCAAGATTTTGAAAAAAAGTACTCACACTCTCCTATCCATCTCAGATCGAAATTACTTGCACAATTTTAAAAATAAAAGAAAACTAGGTGAAAATATCTTCACGTTCGTAATAACACCGAAACAATAAAACAAAACACTTGATAATGCACATTACATTAATATTCAAGTAAAAAAAAAAAACATTATCGGCGGTGGGGATTCGAACTTTAGCAAAAAAATCGCCCGTTTGTTTCATTCGGCCACCAAGGACCCCTTGCATTTATAGTTGACCCTTTTTGTATCTTTGACAACTATTACCCTGTATCTGATGGGTTTCATTTTCGCCAAGAGTAAAGCCTGAGCTATGTGCAAATGATTACCTTTATCTATTTTTCACTTAAAGCACCCTGTATATATTTTATCGAAATTTTCTCGGTTTCATACCGCCAGATAGACATATAATCCGCATGCAAAATATCGTCTTCCTCCAACAAATAGTTTATGAGTTATATCAGCAACAAACAGACAAACTGACGGAATTGAGAAAAGCATCATCTAGAGACCTTGAAACGTGAGGATCTGAAGAAATCACGGAAGACATTTTTCGCGATTATAATACTTCCTTCGTCTTTTACACGATACGAAAGCCTTCAATACAGTCAGGCTAGTGTTATTTACGCCGCTATCTCGCTTGTAGTTGTCCCTCATTTCAAGACTAACGTATTGATTTGTGCGCTCAACAATTTGTTGTAGAATTTCATCGGAGAAAAAATTACTCCAATATTGTATAGCTAATTTAGCTTGACGTGTTACATATATAACTCCTGAAAGTGCAATAATGTTCTGTGATTCAGTGCTTCACCTCTTTTGCCTTGATACTTTCATCCGTTTCATGGCATTGTCTTTCCCAAGATAAAATGAATGCTCGTTTAAATTAAGTTCATCAGTTTCACTCTTTTCAGTATCCTCTGCTGGCTTATCTTCGGCATCTGTGTCAGCTTCATCCTGAAAATCTTCTATTTGAGTAGTATATAAACCGCTGAAGAGCTTGTATGTCTTTGGATTCATTCAAACTACATATAATATCGCTTCTGGGCAGTCTTCCTTGGATCAAAAGAAGAAGAATAAGCCAAACGTACCTTAGTACAAAGTTCCACTCCTGATGACTTACAGCTCCTTAAAGTTCAAAAAGAAAAAACCTATATAAATTCATTAATCATTAGAGCCGTGGCCCATAGTACTCATATTTGGCACACGTGGGTATCTAATGTTGAATAATACACCATTTTACTGACTTGCGCACTGATGCAGAATGGACGTTGTTTAGTGGTTTTATCTTTCGCAAGATAAAATTAGTACCTGTTTGAAATAGCTTCTTCATCAGTTCTACTCTCGTCAGTATCAGAGTTATTAACCTTTTCTTTTACTAACAAATCTTCCGCATCTCTGTTTCCTTCATCCTGAAAATCTTCTACTTGTGTAGGATTTTCTTCGTCTTAGTCATCATAAATAAACTTCTGACGAGCTTTTACGTCTTTGGGATCATTCATATTATAATATCGCTCTTCAGTCAATATTCTAACAAAACGAAAATAGAAATAATCTGTAATCAGATGCTCGCATCTACAGGGTATTTTTAAATAAAAGAGCATAAATCACATGGGTGAATCCTTGAGTCACAATAAGAGGGTTAAGCCACACGTACAGCACCTTACAGGTGAAGCAGAAAAAACCTATTTAAATTCATTAATTAAGAGTACCGTGACACAGAGTACACATATTTGGCATAAGTGAATATCTAATGTTGAATAAAACACCTCTTAATGGCTTGAAAGTTGATGCACAGGGGCCGTCATTGCAGCTAATCATTGTCATATTTTGTTCGCAAGATTATATACCTATCTCACTGTATCTTTAAAATGCATTTAACTTTTCCCAAAAAATTAAAAATGCTTGAAAGATAATGTTATCTATGAATCTAATGTTTGTTAATATCGTCTTTGTTTTTACAAAACCCACTTAGTTGTAAAATTCCACTACGTTTAGTTATTGGTTAAGAGTTTTGTTATTACACATCTAATCAAAATCATAGCAGTGGTAGCTGTAACAACGCCCCCTGTGCATCAATTTCCAAACCATCAAGATGGTGTATTATTCAACAATAGATATTCACGTCTGCTAAATAAGGGTACTCTGTGTCGCAGCTCTCTTGATTGATGAATTTAAGTACCTACCTGAAGAGTTTGTAAAATGATCTAACGTGCGTTACTAATTGTTTCCTTTTATTGTTTTAGTATTATTAGCAACGTTAAGATATTTATACTTAATGTGCGATCAATCGCTACATGATTGCTCATGATATTATTATAAATAGCTATACAAATAGGGTTATTTTCTCTTTTAGATTTTGAGGATTCACGTTGTTGCTCTAAATCACAGTACTCGTGATAACTTTTAACGAAATTACCGAAAACTGGCTATTACAAGGTGTGTTTAGTGTAACCTGTTGCTTTTATTCATCTATAGCTCATGTTTCTCTAATAAGTGGAGGCAGAGAGCAAGAACTCTAGTATGACATATAAATGATACGGTGTTCCTAATTTCTCAAACATGATGAATTGCCGAACGACTCCGTTTTAGTTTATTTCAAGCTGGCAGTAATTATACATTTAATCCGTCAATAATTGTACGTATGAAATAATATTTATATTAAGTATAATAAAAGGATTTCAATGGACAAACAATTTCTAAAATTTTATTTCCTTGAGCAAAAGCTGTAACTATAGTTATATTTCTAATAGTCGATAAATGCCGTTGCTTTAGAATGGAAGGTGATAGCTAGTCTGGAGTAGAATCATTAAATTGGTAATGCTATTAGAGCTATGTAGGCCAACCTATTTTAAATCTAAATGAATTGCCCGTACATTCAGTTATTCGTACTGCTAATAACACCTTACTCTAATTGGAATCAGATAAATATATTTAATGGAATAGATATCGTCAATGACTTTTTATTCAATTATCCATCATACTTTAGGACATATTTAGAGAAAAAAATTAATACCGCTCTAACTCAATGACACCAAATCAGTATAAGAAACCATAGAACAAAAGCAATTGTTAAATAACAATTTCAAACAAACCAAAAATGCGAGCTTTCGATGCGACAGGATTTATCTTCAGTCACGCAACAAATGCTTGGGCAGGGTTCATCTAACTTTTATAAACAGATCGGGGAGACAAAACGTATTTAGACAATTAGACAGAAGTGTCTCACATATCAGAAGCGAAGTCCCTTTCTCCTGCCATCTATGCCGCGCTGTGAATTAAAACTAAACAGCGCAGGCTTCGACAATTCGTCACCTTTTCTCCCTTGTGTTCTACTCTTGTCTTGATGAGAAAACGTGTCGGTGTAATATATTTAGATCCTAAATAATATTTCGTTAATATAATATATAGTGCGTTCACTAAACATAAAAACACAAAGTGGCCTTTGATTTCTAAAATTTCAAGAGTGTACTTCCAAAATTCATCTTTTGTCTAGGAATGTACTTACAAAAAGTTACTAAAACAAATAGGTTAAGAGTGTGACATTTAATTAGCATCTGTCATAACTACTTATAAGGATTTTAAACAAATACTGTGTTGGGTACTAATGATGTAGCATTTATTAATATGTATTTTAATTACATTTTATAAAAGTTCAGGCAAGAATTTCCAGAACAATATGTATTTTGACATTAAAATGATGAGATTTATTAATTGTCATTTTTAAATGCAAAGTCGCCTTTATGCAGGTGTTGGAAAGCTTTGCAAAATAAAATACAGAATCCCTAGCACAAAAATTTTACTTATATGTCACTTCAAAAAAATTTAAATGTTTTTGTGTTTACTGAATGGCCTATACCTCTTACTCCTAAATAGTGAAATACTTTGTAGCTGACAGAGGAGACCGCGTAACTCAAAAACAAAAATATTGAAAAGTGGTCAAGAACATTAAGACAGCGTTGGTAATAGAAATTGATACTGTAGTCTCCACATGATTTTTTTACAGGACGATTACATACATTATTTGTCCTCATCTACGTTTGTTATAGGAATGCATTATACAGGGTGTTCGGATAATAGGAAACCATACATTGATGGTGAGTTCTACGCTTTAAAATAATAAAAAACTTCATATGCAGTATTGTCCTAAAATCGTTATTGGCGTAGATACCGACCCTTAAAGTTTTTTTTAAATTTTTTATTTATTTTTCATAACTGAATAGATAAATATTTTAAACTTGGTGTACGTGCTCTTTATTGCAATGTTCACAAACAAAAAGAAAAATAATTGATAACATGTATTTTGAACTGGCAGTTAGTCACAACTTTTATATCTGAAGACATACCTCCGATCTAGATGCGGCATCTTGTGGGGAATAAAAAAATTAAAAATTAATTTACTCTTGTTTGGTATGCGTAACATAAATCGTTTGGTTAGAAATTCTATCTATAGTTTTAAGGCTTTTTTTCAGGGTCATTATCTGATTAGCCTTGATAACAAAAATGCAATTTTTGTTTGTTTGTTGTCGAGTTGCTTACGTGCAATTATTATTGTTTAACTTGACGTTTGAGTTTGTGTTAACAATGAATTTTAATTATAAATAAAAAATTTAAAAAAAAGTTAAACTTTAAGGGTCGGTATTTACGCCAATAACGATTTTCGGACAATACTGCATATAAAGTTTTTTATTATTTTAATGCGTAAACTCACCATCAATGTATGGTTTCCTATTATCGTATCTATGTATATGGGGATCTCGTTAATAGTAAGAGATACAAATTTGGTTAAATGATGTTAAATGACGTTTTTGTGTTAGCTTGAAAAACTGAATTTTTGGATTTTCAATTCAAGTCAGAAAAATAATCACTTCTAATACCATTTTAGTAGTCCAAGTTATGTCGACTATTTTTGCGGTGGTAGCACGAATGTCCATTGCTCTTCATTAATCCCAAGCGCAATGGACATGATCAGTGATAATATCTACTTAACTTTAATAATACTATTGAAATGTCTTTTTCTTTAAATTACGAAAGCTGAAATTATGTATGAAATGCTTTAAGACGTATCCAAAAATGTCTTGATGATGGCCAAAATAGACTCGCAACGTAATTAAACCATAAATTGTAGTACATTGTTGAATCCAGAATAAAAAGGACTTCTAAAATTTTACATCAGATAATCAGGACTGTATTTAAAACAATTAAGTTGACGATGGTTGCTCGAAGAAAAAACATCGGATAAAAATATGATAAAGTAATCTTTAAGTCTATTAAACGTAGCTATAAAGACATTTTATTAGTTTAGCTCTGCCTTCCTAGGCGTCATCTTGTTAGTCCTTTAATTATACAACTTTTTGCCCATTTAACTAAATTTGTACTGCTTTCTATTAACGAGATCGCCATACTGGCCCTCCTTATTTTAGACACACTGTATACAGTGTGCCGCAGTGACTACCAGACAATGCAAAATTAACATTGGGAAATTATATAAGGATCAACTATTGCCATGAGCTATAAGTGTGAGGCAAATTGCAAATAATCTCGGTGTATCTCTCTCGTATGTTCACCGCACTCGTAAAAAGCACAAATATTTTGCTTACAAATATTCCACGCAGCAAGAGCTATTAGCAGCAGATGGTGAAAAACGAATCACCTTTTGTGAATTAATGTTTAATAAATGTCATGTTGAACATTTTTTAGATAGTATTTGTTTCACTGACGAGTGTACATTTACATTAAATGGAGAACCAAATCGTTAAAATTATCGGTATTGGAGCCAAACTAATCAATATGGTTGGAATATTGGGCGATTGGTCCGCTCTTTAACGGCGGTACTCTGAATAGCAGAATTTATTTAGATATGCTTCAAAATCAAGTAATCCCTGCTATACCTTCAGTAGTTGATAATATCAACACAGTATGGTGTCAGAACGATGGTGTTCCTGCTCACTATTCAGGAGAAGTGCTAGACTACCTAAACGAAGTATTCCCCAACAGATGGAATGGTCATGGTGGCACTATTAACTGGGCTGCAAGGTCTCCAGATTTGTCACCCAATGATTTTTTCTTATGGGGCTTCCTAAAATAAAATTTACATTTCAGGAAGGCATACAAATTTAGAATCTCTAGATGACTCTATTAGGGTGGCATGTTTTAACATAACCCCTCACACATTACGAAATGTACGTGGTCATTTTTATGACAGATTAAGCCACTGTCTACTAGTCAATGGGAATACGTTTGAACATTTAATTAATTAGTACCTGCTAATTTTTAGTGCTTATCTGTTGCGTTTCTCTTCTTTATTTCATTACAAAATCCAGAGTCTTAAGCTTTCTGTTGTATATATTACTGAAAATCATCTAAATTTGTTTGTAACCACATTCTGCATCCCTCTCTATCTTCCCACTCTCCAGGCATTTATTTTCCATCGCTCCCTCTACCTCGTCTCTGTACGACCTTCTAGGTTTTCCTCGTTTTCTCCTTTCTGTTGGACTCTACTCTGTTACCTTGCCAATCCATCCATCTGCTGTCGTTCTTCGAACATGGCCAATATAGCCATGCCATATCAGGCTTTTTCATCTACATAGCGTTTCAGATCTTTTCGATGTCCGTTCTACTTTTGATCTCTTTGTTGGTTATTCTATCAATTCTTCTAACATCACATCTTTTACAGTACTGGATTTCCGTTCTTACCGTACCTTTATTCGATTTTCAGCCCCATAGGTCATTACTTTGAATTATAGAGTCGCATATTTTTTTGCGGTTTTAGTTTCTGTCCCAGAGTAATGAATTTAACTGTCTTGTACATGTTTGTGATTGGTTTTTGATTAATTGATTTTTATTTGTGCTATTGCAATAAATACGTATTGTTTACACAGGTCAAGTTAAAAAAAACAAAAGAAATAACTATTTACAGAAACTACATGCGCATACAATAAGTGTACTTTACAAGTCCCAGCTGTTTGTATTGAAATACTCTTTTATACTATAAAATTGGTTAATTAAAAATGTGTTAATCTTTTCTTTGAATTACTTTAGTGAGAGGGTCTTAATAGTTTCCGACCATTTATTATACAATTTAGGGCCATTATAATTGAAACCAATTTGGCTATATTTGAGCCTAAAAATAATTCTAATATTGATTACTCCCCTTGTTTGATGGGTGTGTATATCATCATATGGTTTACACAAATTTAAGTTTTCTCTCACATACAAATACAGATAAATATATAAACCTCGTACTGTAAACACTGCCAGGGATGAAAATTTATTTCTCATATTAGATCGGTAGTCTAGTCTAGTCACAATTCTAATTACTTTTCTTTGTAGCGCAAATATTTCATGTACTATGGCACCATATCAACAAGGCATATAATATTTTAGATAAAATTAGTGCATGATATGCAATTTTTGTTTTTAAGGGTACTAGTTGATCCAAAAGTTCGTATTAAAAAATATTTTTGTTAATGCCGCAGTGTGTTATTTATGTACCTATAACAATTTAATGTTTTCTTGATTTTCTGGACTGTTCACACTCCACAGGTCCGTGTGAAAAGTTTAGACTAAGCATCTTAGCCAAAAAACATTCCGTAGCATTTGAACGTGCATCCACCAGTTGTCTCTCAATACTCTCGATATTGTAAACTGTGCTTACAATTGAAAAATCTCACTTGTTGGAACACTTGAGCTTAGGTTGTTAATGTAAATTAATAACATGGTCAGTCCTAGGACCGATCATTGAGGTCTACCGCTATTTATATTCTTAGATTCTGAATTAAAATCGTTTACGTAAGTATATTGTTTTCTTTCGCTGATATAACTTTTTATTAAAATAGAACTTCTTTCCTCATAATTTTATAAACTGAGTTTTTCTTGAAACTGCTGGTGTGGTACACATTCTAATGCCTTTTTTAAATCGCAGAATGTGTTTTCTACGTATTTTACTTTTTCATGGCCACGACTAATTAAATTTAATATACGAATCATTTGTACATTTCCCCGACCAAAAACCATATTGATTATTTTCAAATAGTTTGTTATTTTCAAAGTGCTCGCGTATCTATTTTTGAATACAGGTTCAAAATGTTTGTGAACACAGGTACTAACGAAATAGGCCTGAAACGATTTGGTGCGATGATTCTGCATTTGTGGATATGTATGACCTTGGAACTTTTTGACACGTTCGAATAAATACCTTTCATGGTGCACTCATTAATAAGTTTAGTGAGGGGAATAAGAATCACATCCTTCTTCCATTTCACTATTACTGCTAACATATGCCAAAATGATCTTCGGATCGTTTTTTACTTAGTTTATTAATGTCATCGGGAATATCGTTGAAACTTAAATTTTTGTAATTTGAAAGATACTCCACATCAGTTTCAAAAAATCTGGTGCGATACACTCACACAACTTCCTTTTACAGTGTTCTTATAATTAGTAAAAAATTTCATTTAGCCATTTGCCAAAAATTTTCAAAAATTACAAATACTACAAAAACGGTACAAAATAGAGCGTTAGTTGAAGAGACAAATTTTCTCTAGAATTTTAAGGTGAATTCAAAAATGTAATAATATACCGGGTGTTTTATTTAAAATAATAAAAAAAAATAGAAAAAAAAACAAAAGAAACCCACTTTAGAAGTATTCAACTGGAAAATCACCTATTTCACATCAATACACATTAAAAATGTAGTAAAAATGTAAAGTTTAAAAAAAATCGTTAGAGCCGTTTTTGAAAAAATCGAAAAAAACTGAAAAATCACAAGAGTAAACACCTACTTCCGGTTATGCGATTTTCTTCAAAAGCTTGCTGTCTCATCTACATAGTACACATAACTTATATATGAAGTTTCAACGCCATACCTCTATTGGTTTTTGAGATATTCTGTTCACAGACACACACACACACAGACCAATGAACAAAAATATGTTTTTTGGGATCAGGGGACTCTAAAACGTGAAGATCTGTTGAAAACTCAATTTCGAATTTTTGGGGTGAATCCAATACTTCCTTTATAGTAAAAGGAAGTAAAAATCAGCAGTATTAGCTTGAAGTAACGGAAAATTCGAACAATGTCAATAGGTGTTTTGATAAAATAATCATTGAGTTGATTAGCATTTAAGCATATATTTCTATAATTATTGGTACGGTTCCTATAATTATATATAGTTTCCCAATAAATTTTTGAATTGTCACTGTAGTTTATAATATTTCTACTGTAATACTCTCTTTTTGCGATTCTTATCTAATCCCTGTATATGTTTTTACAGACTTGTATGTGAGTTTTTAAGTTATGATTAATAAATTGTGAGAACAACTCAGATAACAAACGCAAATGTTCTCTAGTTTTAAACAATTCTAGACTGAACCATTTATTGTTAATTTTATATGTATGGATTTTATTTTTTACAAGAGGAGCGGCCTGTTCTAATTTAGGTTCGAATAAATCTATGAAAATAGTGAACTTAGTATTAATATCTAAAAAATTCTTGCTAACGAAATTCCAGTTTGCATTTTCCAAATAATATGTATATAACTGAAACATAGATTCTGTAGCAACCGATCTACTAAAAATAAATTCTTTTTTAGAGCTAGTTTTTACATTTATTTAATTAAAAAACGCAAATTGAGCTTGATGATCTGACAACAGTGAGTCAATATTTCTTACCCGTATATTTTTCATTGTTGTGAAATTATTGCCAATGAGTGTTTTTGAGAAACCTTGCACTCGCAAATATTCATACACATACATCTTGGTGCCGACAATACATTGAAAACAAGTTGATCACATCGGTAGTTTTTTTTTGCACCAACCATAAAAGTCACCACATACCACAATAACACTTTTATTCCTGCTTAGAACGATAAACAATTTTCTAATGATTCGAGGAAAGAGTCACCGTTTGCAGAATGGGGTCTATGCACACAAGAGATGGTTACAACTGAATTACCAAAGTGTAAACTTATCATCGCTGCTTAGAAGATCGCTTGATGTTCATTTGATATGTTAAGAATTTGTTCTGTGTAATTATAAATAATCCCTCACTAGTATCGCGACACCACCACTACTACGCGATTTTCTCCAAAAAACTGGCCACTTCGTACCCATCAATTTTTTATGTAATACTTCTACTGTTTACATTAATATTTCGATTAGAATAATTATTTAGCTTTTTCTTGAAGGGTGTCGCTTTTTGAGTTCCTCTGTAGCGATTTCTGCTGCAACTTCGTTTAAATGTTGCATTCATTATTCTATTAAAGTTCAATTCCTCTAGCTGTCCTAGTAAATGGTGTTCTACACTTTTTGAATTTATGGTTTCTTTTCTGACAAATATAGGGCGAATATTCTATTCATGTAGGCCAATGTTAAGGTTTCAAGATGTTATGGTATATTTCTTCGTCAACTCCTGGTTTAAAAGAATCAAATAATTCATTAGTGGGAATTTGTTCAATTATAACGTCGTTATTCGGTAATTCTGAATCCAGAAATGTTTGCATATCTTGTTTCGTAAACGATTCTTTTATATCTGCTGACAAATAGCACTTTTTTCATCTTCAATAACGAAATCACATTTTTAGTAGTATTTGTACTACGCACGCTTACGTTTTGAGTATTGGTTGGTTTAACAGGGTTTTTTTTTCTTCTGCATGGGGTGAATCAGTCTCCAGGTTAATGATCTCGGACACAAACTGGATGGCTTTTTAAACGGCAGCATTGATTTGCTTATTTACAATTTTCATTTTATTAGCATTGTTCGATGAACTATTGTGGTTTAGGCCTATCTGTAAGTTGAGTCGCGTCAGTATCTGCTCTTGGTGAAATTAGTACAGTAAAGATAACTTAAAAATTGTCAAAACTCAAACATCCAAAGAAAAAAGTTCTACCCCGCTGTAAACTGTTCAGTACGCTCCTCTTAGTAAGTGGTAAAAAGTTGCACGGCCTTGCGCCTCGGGTTTAGGCGGGAGGAGGGGTGGAAAGGTGGTAAAATGGTAGGTTTTAACAGTTCTTCGCAAATATCTCGTTAACTGTGAGGTTTAGCGCAAACTTTATCTTATACAAAATTAATTTACATGTAATTTACAATAAAAATGGTCTTATGCATTCTTACGCTCCAGTAAAGGATTACGCAGATACGGAGGGGGTAAAAATGTAGCTTTTTCTGTTTAGCCAAAACAAGCAAAAATGACGCCTATGAACTCGTAATATTCGCACCAAGAGTATTATATGAGGGGTTTAGGACAGTGGGGAGGCCAGATGGTTATGGTGAAAAACCCAGCACAAAAGACGAACAACATTTGCGCAGATCATCTACTACTACACATGTTGAAGTGAAAGTGGAAGATGCAATTAATTTCAAGGACAAGCAGAATTGCTAACTAATAGTAAGAACAACATGCAACTGATTGCTCTTATCACGGTACACTTACAGCAAGCTGGCTGCAAAGTGATTCAGGCAGAATGTAATGCTGACACCAAGATCGTTTTTACTGCAATTGACGAATCAAAGAAGGAAATAGAGGCTATCCTGATTGGTTATGACACCGATTTATTGGTTTTGTTGGTTGTTCATTGGCTGTACCGAAAAAAAGTAACCAAAAAGAAAAAGTTTACTGCATTGTCATTGGAGGCATTCAGCGCGGTATCGGGGAAATAAAGGATGTTCTCTTGACAGTTCACGCTTTCGCCGGATGTGATACCATTTCAATAGCTGATGCTAAAAACAATTTCTTCCTTTCAATATTTGCATCAACAAATGCAAATAATTTGGATACTTTGCACTTGCAGACCATCGCAAATTTCAGGTTGGCTATACTTCCCTCCACTTCAGCAGCTGCACAACAACATTCTTATAGAGTTTACCCTCAAGTGCAGCAATGGCTTAATGTCAATAAAGATAGGTGGTTATTTGCGTCCAGTTACAACCACAAAGGCAGCTGCTCCTGAAAAATTACTTTCCCTCATTGTTTGCACCTGTAATTATAGGTGTATCAGAAACTGTGAGTGTCGAAAGAGTGGCTTCAAATACTCAAACATGTGCAAGAATTGCTCCGGACATGGGTGCACCAACAGAGATGCACTAATTATTGACGACGGCATCGACGAAGATAATCTTCAACATGAAGATTTTTAGGGTACTGATTGCTGTTATTTATTATTATCTAACTACCTCGTACGTTGTACATAGCACTTTTCATTTAAGAACATTGAATTTACTGAAAAGCATGTATTGTGAAGAAAAACAATTTCCATTTGTTTTGTATTAAAGCTTATAGATAAAGTTTGTAGTTAACCTTCTTTTAATTCTATCTACATGATTTTATCGTTTTAGAAATAATATGACAAGAAAAGAAGGTAATTTAAGTAGGTATAATTATAAAAGCACAAACGGGAAAGAAGAAAACGATATTATACATCAATTAAAAGGAAATATAGGCAAAATGAAGATAAAAACGGCAAAGGAGGGGAGCAATGTAGATACATACACGTACATACCTACATACATACAAATGTTTCTATGTTATTTATGCGTCACTAAGTACTTTTTATAACGAAATATTACTTATTTTCAAGCGAGCACGATGAATTCCGAGCTAACTGGAAAATAATGATATCTTTACCCTCTGCATATCTCCGAAACCCTTGACTGGAACGCAAAAATGCATACGACTATTTTTATTAAAAATTAAATGTAGATTAATTTTTTTATAGTAACGTTTGTGTTAAACCTCATAGTTAACAAGATATTTCCGAAAAACTGTTGAAACTTACCGTTTTACCACCTTTCTACTTCTCTCCTGCCTAAACCCGACGAGCAATGTTGTACAACTTTTTACCACTTACTAAGAGCAGGGTATTTATTTATTTAGTACTCATCTAACAGCCGTTAGACCAATTATAGGCGTCGCTGTACATTTTTCGGGGACTTCCAACTCTACTAAACAGTTTGCCGCTGGCTAGAAATTCTTTTTAATGTTTGGGTTAAACCCAAACTACGCTGTTCTATTGTCCCTCGTGAATATTCAGTAGTATTTTCTGAATCTGATTTATTAACAAAATTTTATTTGCAAGAAATTCAATACTCGCCTGTTGTTTTTCTTTAATTCTATTTCTTTGATTTAATAATTTGTTCAGGTACTTTATTTCTAGCAGATATATAAAGTTGCCCGTGTTTGCTTCGCTCTCCTCTTCGGCATCGATTATCTGTACATTTTTACAGTATTTAGCACAACTGGGTGAAAAACGGAAGAGCACACCTCACATTTAAATATTTTTTTGGCACCTTACTGCATCTTTTAACGGAGCACTTTTATTAAAATCAACTACAACCCGCCCTCTTGGCACTTTTTTTGTTTGACACTGTCGGGAATTCGTCTAAAGTCGAGGTGACTGACATTTCAGTCAAAATACACTTGTCGCTGAAGAGTAAAGCTACTGTTGTCAAATTAATAGCAACACTTAAGTACAAGTAACTGAATTTATTTTCTGCCGTTTACAGAACAACTTAAGCATAAGGTTACTTATTAACTACTAAATTCTCAGTTCAGTTTGACCAAGAAAATTCAGTAGGCGTTCTCAAAATTTCGAATGAGCCTCCTCGACGCTCCTGGTGTTTACCATCAATGATTTTTTCTCGACGCAATTGCACCTGAACATGCACACTTGTTACCGTTTCCAACGTTCAGGGCACTCACGGAATGATTGCTCTCCACTGTAGCACTTCAATTTCGTAGATGCTTTTTCCGCCCTTTTCACGTGCTCTCTGTATATTCCAACGCTTATACTTGGACCGACTTCGAATCCAACGAAAATCTTCTGTCCTGCGTTTTTTTAATAAAGTCATAAATCACACCGCTCGACATCACTGTCGCGAAATCGTCTAAAGACAATCCTTTCAGTCAAAGCACACTTATACACTAAGACTAAAGCTACTTTTGCGAGATTAACAAGAACACCTAGGTACAAATAATTTCATTTATTTTCTGCCTTCTACAGAACAACTTAAGTCTTATACGGTTACTTATTACTACTAAATTCTCAGTTCAGTTTGACCAAGAAAACTCGGTAGGCGTTCTCAAAAAATTTCGAATAAGCCTATCAGAGCAGCTTTTAATTTCAGACTTCTAAGCGACGCACATGAATGTGACAATACATAATTTCTCCATACTGCTATAAATTTTTGAGAATAGTAGATTTCACCCGCTAAAATTTGTCAAGCGTTGTAAAGTTTGGCTTACTTTAAAAATTTAAAAATGTTCGGTTTTGGAAGTATTGCTTCCGCTAAATTTAATTGAGATTGAACAATTATGTTAATTGTTGGATTATTTTGAAATAAAGTTAATCGTTATTTATTAATTTTGTTAAATAGTATTCCCAAATACCACTCAAAGTCAGTATATATGTATATTTTAAGTATTTTGACATTTTGAAATTATTGCAAATTTTATTCAACGAAATCAGATTTACATGTCACTCGCCTTTGGCTCATGATATTTTTGATATGATTTTGTTTCTTGACATTTAAATGCAATAATTTACATGAAACGGCAAAATATTAGTCAAAAATATACTTTCACTACTTGTGGTATTGCCGTTGATTATATAATGAATGGAAAATTAATTAAACAAGAAAATAGTAGTATTAATTGTACCATTATTTTAATGGTTATTTGTTACGTTATTATCCGTTGAACGCGAGCTTCAGACGGAGGTGCACTGCGTAGTTTTGTTCTCATTTTTTTAATTCTATTAGAATGATGCTCATTACTAAGCATGTTGCAGCTGTCTTGTCCCTATATTATACCATATATTGCAAATATAATTAACACGTATTTGATAGTCAGTGTTTATCCTCCACAATGGAAAATTTCAACCATTCGGCCAATATTGTAAAAACAAGAAATTATAATGAATTCAAGGACCTACAACTTATAAGTATTTTCCAGATTTATTAAAGGTTTTGGAGAAGGTTACGAAGTACCAAACAATGGCTCATCTGGATAATAATAATAAGTTAATGCAGACTTATTTAAGCGACAGAAAGCAATACGTTATTATACAAAATGGAAAGTCGTCCTTCCAACCTATTCTCAATGATGTTCCTCGGGGCTCAATTTTGGGTCCCCTGCTCTGCTCTATCTACTCCTCCAACTTATGCGTTTCTACAATAAATCATAGTCTCTGTCGCCAATATTCCGTTGATTTGTCCCTCTTTTATACCTGATGAGACTTTACAGGCTTGTAATGTAATCAAAGAAGATTTGAACAATTTAGTAAATCTCACAGAATCTCATCTTCTAAAAAGTAATCCTAGTAAATCCACAGTTATTGTTTTTGGTCCCAAAAATTGCAGTACCCCATATGCTCCTGAAATTCAAATTAAAATTCAGGATTCAATAATTGCGTGTTCTTATTCAGTCCACAACTTACGAGTTATTTTAGACAATGATTTGAGATATCTTGGTCATACCAACTATTCTGTTCGTAGCGCCTACTGGAATTTAGAAATTTTATATAGCAATAGGCACATCCTAAATAGTAATATCAAAAGAATCTTACGTGATTCTCTTATTCTATCTACATTTAATTAAGCTGATACTGATACTGTCCATGCCTTGATAAAACTACTATTAGCAATATTCAATTTATCCAAAATTCTTGTTTGAAATTTATTTACTGGGTGAGAAGACGTGAACGTATCTCTCACAAAATCAAAGATGCCAAGTGGTTGAATATGAAACAACTCCGCCGTTTGCATGCAGTTGTACTTTATCACAAAATTATTATATCAACGACTTCTCATTATCTCTATACAGGCCCGGATTAAGAGGGGGGCCCAAGGGGCCCGGGCCCTGGGCCACCCACCAAGAGTGGGCCTCCCACCAATACAAGGGTAAATATCACAAAACAGGAAAAATACATGTCTCTTTGCTGTGAACTGCTTATAATGATAGGGAACATTTAACAAAAATTTCCATACATTATGTCTTACTTCTCTAGCTTGATATGAAATGTACATTAAATTTAGTTACAATGGCTGATAATTTACTAATTTACACCAGTTATAATTATTCACAATTAAATGTTTAGTATGTTTTTACTTGAAAAACACAAATTGCATTATGTTAAAAGTCAGATATACTGCGTGAATTGAACTTTAGTGACATCATCAGCGATTTTGCAGCACGAAAATCAAGGAAAGTTCCTGTAATGGTTATAACATTATTCATTCGCTGATTTGTAATATATTTATGTGTTATTTGTGTTATGTTATACTATACTTTTAAATGAAAAAATCTGTAAAAGACTTTACGCAGAACTTCCCTCGTCGACATTGTGACAATAATAAATTTTAAAAACCAAATTAAGTTAGGAGTAAAAATATCTTCACGTTTCTAATAAATTAAATACATTTTCAAATAAAAAAAATTATCCCGCTCGGGTTTGAACCCGCCGCATCTGCAGAGCGCCCCAACATAGTGACCCTATCTACATCCATAAAGCCATCTACGCTACCAAGCCGCTTTCAAATAACTCCGGCGCGCGCTGC